>JANHGL010001345.1:0-15602 GCA_024611195.1 Ceyx melanurus
GGCCTGGGCGCCGCGAAGGCTGGCATCCTTCCCCCCCCCCCCCACCCCGATCCCTAGCTGTACTACCAGGTGCTGAACTTCGGCATGATCGTCTCGTCCGCCCTCATGATCTGGAAGGGGCTGATGGTGGTGACGGGCAGCGAGAGCCCCATCGTGGTGGTGCTGAGGTAAATGTGTGCGTGTCGCTCACTCCGGGGATGGATGGGGCCGATCACCGCGGGAGAACGGCCGGGGCTCGCCCAGTGGAGGTTTGCCAGAGGGCTGGGGGCAGCCGGAGGTTCCTGCCTCCTCTCTGGCAGGCCAGAAGCTGTCTAAGAATCGGTGCTCTGCTTGGCCGGGGAGGGAGGAGGAAGTAGGTAAAGCGGGCCTGGCTTCGGGTGAAAACAGCATCTTCCCCTTCAGCTGCTGCTGGCTGCCCGGGCCGTGCCGCAGAGTGAGGGTCCTGAGCGAGGGGAAGGGGGAGGAAGGATTCCAAAGAAATACAATGAAAGCATTTCTGAATCAAACCAGACCTCCTGGAGAAATATTTGCCAGTGTGGGCAAGAGAGACTCTGGAAAGGGCTTGAAACAAAGCCATTGCCTGCGGGGATCATGCCCTGTGTAAAAACATTGTGGCAGAGCTTGTCTTCCATCAAGGTCAGTGGCACTTCCCATAGTAGAAGCTGGGGTAGCAGAACATCAGGGTGCACCAGTACCTCCTGTCTTGCCTGTCCCCACTGGTCTTGTGCCTTGTGAGTAGATGAAGTACGTGCTGAGTCCTGGCCAGTGAGGTTGAACTTTGAGGTGCCAGAGAGCGTGGATGTTCACTGGATACTCAAGGTGTTGCAAGTTGCCCTAGTAGAAGTGCTGTGCAGTAGGTACCGCTGGTGTTGGTACCACTGGTTTTACTCCCACCCTCCTCCTGCCTGTGACAGATTCCTGTGGCCAGAGCTCTTGGGCAGTGGCTATTGTGCAGGGCTTGTTTGGTGGTCACAGTGGCCTTCCTGTGTTAATTACTATGTTAATTACTGCAAACCACTTAATGAGCCTCCCGTGGGCTGGATCTGTGGGGTACAGAGAGGGTCTCTCATGCTGTCCTGTTCCTCACAGGGAGTCACACAGGGGCCGTTAGGTCACGTCCTTCTTCAGCGATCTGATCTGCTGTTCTGAACAGCAGCTTCTGCACCACCTCGAGATAAAACGGTGCTTAAAGTTCCTAGCTTTTAAAACTGCCTTATTTCTTTGGGATTAAGAAGGTGGAGTGTTTTATAGCAATTGCCATTTATGAGACAGGAGAAAAATCCCTGGAATGGTGGTGCCTGAAATGTGAATGTTGAGAAAAGGGATGAATCACAGGCACAGATTTTTAGCATGCCCGTCTGTCTGTGCCAGATGGCATCACAAGAGCCCGGATGTTTCTGGGGCTTTGTTGGAGGGGATGAGCTATCTACCTGTGAGAAAAAGAAAGTAAATTAAACAAATCTTCCCACAGTTTCAGGGCCTTTGGACGCAGAGGAGATGCAGCTTGTTGCCAGCTTTGGTGTTGCTAAGAAAGCAGAAGGCTCCTCCTGCTCAGTGAGCTGGGAACACCAGCTGCTCTTCTCCAGACAGATCTAAACTGCTGGCAGTGCAGCAAAAATCGAAAGTTCAGTTGTTAGTAGAGGTTGGACACCCACCTGCTCTCCAGGGTGGCTTTCTCAGGGGCTTTTCCTTCAAGTTCTTGTGACACTTTTTTCCTCAGAGGGCTGTAAAAGCAGAAAACTGATCCAGAGTGTTTAAAGATTGTTCAGCTGCTCTTCTTCTCTTTTCCAGTGGGAGCATGGAGCCTGCATTTCACAGAGGAGACCTCCTGTTCCTCACAAACCGAATTGAAGACCCAATCCGAGTGGGAGAAATTGTGGTTTTTAGAATAGAAGGAAGAGAAATTCCCATAGTCCATCGCGTCCTCAAAATTCATGAGAAGTACGTGGAGAATTCTGGAGGTTGGACTGCAGATGTTTAAGCTAAATTGTGGTTTTCCTCATCTTCTTGGGTAAATGGAGGGGTGGGATGTCACTGACAGGTACCCAGGTGCTGCAGGAACTGATGTGTAAGTCTGGACAGACAAACCTGCCCTCCTCTGCCCGTATCCTGGGCTCTCCATCTTACTCCATGTCTCTTGTGCCATCATTTCCATTCCAAACTGCTACATAACGTTGCTGTGCAGGTACAACTGCATTTGTGTGTGTGAAGTGACCCTTATTTGTAGAGGTAGAACTGGTGGAAGGAGGTTATGCATTATTTTAAAGCTTGTTTTTAAGGACTGGGGCCTGTTCTGTTTAATCTCTCAAATCAGCTGGATGAGGGGATTGAGACAGGCTCCATCAGTGTGCAGATGACAGCAAGTCAGGGAGGTGTGTTGGATCTGCTGGAAGGTCAGGAGGCTTTTCAGAGGGGTCTAGCCAGGCCGAATTGCTTGGCTGAGGCTAATGGGCAGGTCCTGCCCTCCAGTCACACCAGCCTCCCTGCAACATTTCAGGCTGGGACAGAGTGATGGAATGTTCCTGGTGGAAAAGGACCTGGGGAGGTTTGGTTGATGGCTGTCAACCGTCTGGAGATGAGCCAGTGTGTGCCCAGGTGGCCAAGAAGGCACCAGCATCTGGGCTTGGATCAGCACCAGTGTGGCCAGCAGAACTAGGGCAGGGATCGTCCCCCTGGACTGGGCACTGAGAAGATCACCCCTCGAATCCTGGGGTCAGTTTTGGGCCCCTCACTCCCAGAAGGACATTGAGGGGCTGGAGCTTGTCCAGAGAAGGGCAATGAATCTGGGGAAGGGTCTAGAGCACAAGTCTGGTGAGGAGAGGCTGAGGGAGCTGGGGTTGTTCATCCTGGAGAAAAGGAGGCTCAGGGGAGACCTTCTTGCTCTCCACAGCTCCCTGACAGGAGGCTGGAGCCAGGTGGGGTTGGTCTCTTCTCCCAAAGAACAAGCAGCAGGACAAGAGGGAATGGCCTCAAGTTGCCCCAGGGGAGGTTTAGGTTGGAGCTGAGGAACAATTTCTTCCCCTCCAGGTTGTCAAGGGCTTATCCAGGGCAGTGGTGGAATCCCCATCCCTGGAGGGGTTTCCAAGCTGTGGAGATGTGGTGCTGAAGGACATGGTTTAGTGGTGCCCTGGCAGTGCTGGGGTAATGGTTGGACTTGATGATCTTAGAAGTCTTCCCCAATCCAAACAATTCCATGTTTCTGTGCTCCTGGTTCCAGCTCTTGTGCAGAAGCAGGTGCTTCTTTTCTTCCCTGCAAGAAGCTTTGCATTGTTGCACTAGGAGTCTGCAAGCACTCTGCTCCCAGAGTCCTGCTCTGTCTCTAGACATTTACCAGGGAGGAGTGAGCTCAAGTTGTGAAGAGCTGTCACTGGTCTGACTGCTGAGCAGGGTATAGTTTTCTCCTGCAGCCATGAGCCTTCCTGGTTTGCTTGATGGATCTGTGGCTTTTCCAGGCCAGTGTAATTCATGAGCCAGCACCGTGAGGTATTTGAGTGAAAACTAATTCCTGACCCTGAATCTCTGGTTCTTCAGGCCAACTCTGAAAGGGCAACAGTTGGATGGGGTCCCAGCATCTATTTCTGCTGAGAGTGAATGAAGTGGAGCTACAGCAGCTCTCTCAGGGCAGTCCTTAGGTCGAGTGACAAACTTCAGTTGTATGTGAAGGTGGCATTTCCTGCTGGAAAGCAGCACCACGGAGACAGACCTTGGAGTCCTGGTGGACAGCAAGTTGTCCATGGCACAGCAGCGTGACCTTGTGGCCAGAAAGGCCAATGGCATCCTGGGTACATTAAGGAAACTGTGCCCAGCAGGTGTAGGGAGGTTTTCCTCCCTCTCTGCCCTTGGGACACCACACCTGGCAAACTGTTTGTTTTGTTTAGTAGCTGCTCATTTTTCCTAATAATTTAAAAGTTTCAGCTTGCTTTTGGCTGCTGCTGAGTAGAACCCTGTGTTCTAACCCCAAAATCTTGTTTTGGGGGAGCCCAGAACCCAACATTTGTAAATGAAGCAAGAGGAATGTCGACGTGAGGGAGGTCAAAAGCAAAGAGGCAATAGAAGCACCTTCGCTGGAAATGGCTCGCCCTCCACATTCTGTTCTTCAACTCTGCCAGAAAGCTTGGCAGAATTCCTTCTTTTATTGGCAGCTTTTCCCCCAAATCATCTGCTTCCCACCGCATTTGATGGTTTCCCTTTTTTCATCCTCAAACTCAATGCCTCTCATGTCTGTGTTAGTCTCTAGATGCTCTTGAACAGGGAAGGGTTTTTTTTCCCTGACTGACTTCTCTTTGCCAGGCAAAACGGTGACATCAAATTCCTGACAAAGGGAGACAACAACGCCGTTGATGACCGAGGGCTGTACAAACGGGGGCAGCACTGGTTGGAGGAGAAGGATGTCGTCGGACGAGCGAGAGGGTGAGTGAAGCTGGAAGAGACTTTTCACGCTGCTTTTCCCCAGCTGCCTCTCAATCCTCCTCTGCTTCAGCTCCCTCTACTGGGAGAGCTGCGCAACAGCGTTTCAGAAGGTGCTGGGGAGAGTTCAAAAGCAAAAGTTGTTCGGTTCTTAGCTTAGCTCAAGCAGAGGTATCAAGCCATGAGCTGCATTTTGAGCTGAGTGATGCTGGCTCGGCCCACAGCAGCTGCAGAGGCAGCCCGGTCGTGATCAGAGTTCTCATAGAAATTATTCCACAGGGCACAGTCTTTGCAGGAGAGTGAGTTCTGCACAGGGCAGAGGCTAACAGCACGCCCTGAGTCTTGCTGTCCCTCAGCCCCTACTGCCCTGGACTTCACTGCTTGAGCAGAAGTCCCAAACCCTTTGCCCGTGGCCCTCGATGTTCATGGGTGGCTCTTTGTGCATGTACCAGGGCAGTGCTTCTCCCATATGCTGTTTGTTTGAATAAAACCTTTATTTTTGTAGATTTGTGCCCTATATTGGAATAGTGACTATCTTAATGAATGATTATCCAAAATTTAAGGTAAGAGCTCCTTCACTTTCTACCTGCTTCTCCCACCCCAACTAAAATCACCTCATGAGAACTTTATAGGCCCGGGCAGAACCATTTGCCCGTTTGCTGCTGGTTCTGCATCTTTCTGATGTGAACGTGCACCCCTGGGTCTTGTTTTGTCTTCTCTTCTCTCTCTTGCAGTACGCAGTCCTCTTTTTACTGGGTTTATTTGTACTGGTCCATCGAGAGTAGCCTCTTGCTCTGGAGTAGGAGGTGAAGGTGCCATGGATTTTTTAGATGAACGTTTGAAGTAGGCAATGGTCCGACGTGCCGAGAGGAAGAAGAAAATGTGCATTTCAAAGCTTCTTGCCAGTTTGGGTTTGTTTTGTTTTTTTATTGCGTAAGGGCCAATGTTTGTCACAGTATTTCCAATGGTTTGTCACATTTTAGCATTTTTAGTGAGTTTTTATATTAAAAAATGAAGCCAAACTGTTCAGTGTTTGTACTTTGAAGCTGAGCTTCCTCTCAAAGTGCCTCTGGGACTGTGTCCTCTAATCGTGTGCCTCCACTGGGCCAGTGTGACCCCTCCCTCTACTGATCGAACTGTCCAGTGGCAAGCTGGGGAGGGGGTGGGGTTTCCAACTCTTAACTGGAATAAAGATTTTGCACGTTGCCCAGTGTGAGCCCTGACACATTCTTTGTTGCTGCCTGGTTTCCCTGAGAGGTACCTGACCTGGTATCAGTCACAGACTGACTCCTAGAGCCTAATTAACTAACTTGTCCTTTCTTTGCAGAGCAGTAGCAGCTGCTTCTCTCATCTCTTCTCAGCTATTCCTGAGCTGTAGATACATCCAATATTTCTTTGTTAAATTGCACTGAAATAATATGCTTAAAGACTGCAAAGTGTTTTGAGGAGGAGATGAATGAGTGCTTTGTGCATAAGCTGTCATTATGACACAAGGTAACACAAGGATTGAGATGGGAAATACCCAGAGCTGTTTGGCAGAGATGATTTAGTAGGATGCAGTAGTAAAATTATCTTCATTTTGGAGATGTGTTTTATGTTTCTTTTGATCCCTGCAGCTGGCCAGGTCTTACAGCTCACCTGAGAGAAAGGCTGAGCCTCTGCTGCTCTGAGGTCTGAAAGAAGCTGCCACTTCTTACCACATGCAACTGCTTTTTTTTTTTTTCTTCCTCAGCTTCTTATTCATTATAGTGACCCTACAGAGACTGTAGTTACCAGCTTCAAGATAAATTTGTGCCACCTGCACTGAGTGATCAACCCTTTTAACTCTCCTCTGTGCTGTCTGCACTGACTCATGAAAACATTTTACTTCCCCTTCCCCAGGGCAGATCTTCTCAAGTCAGGCAGCAGGAGCACAGTGCCTTTGCTGCCTCTGTCCATGGCCACCTGACTGGTCTCTGCAGTTTTCTTACTGGTTGTCTTGTGAGGACACCTTCCCCCAGCAGGAGGAGCCCTTCTCCTCTAGCGCTGCTTTCCCTGGGTTAACAGCTCTCCTCTTGATCTTGCAAGATCTACAGACAGCTCAAAGCTGCTGTGTGTTGCTTCAGCTGTGTATCACCACATCCTCTATTCCCTCTTTTTCGTGGCTGCTCCAAGATTCCTCAGCATCAGGATCTGGTAAAGGTGATTGGGAAAAGCAAGGACAAAACCCAATGGGGTGTTTATGGTTTATGTTTGCAGCTTCTTACATAGGCTTGTCAAGCCTGTCCCACCTATGGAGGTGTGCTCAGTAGCTGGGCTGAGCTGTGGTATCCCAACATGACCTGGTTTAACTGGGTGGTTTGTTCTCTGGGTAGAATGAAGCAAAAAAACCCCAACCAATAAACACAAATCCAACAAAACCATCTGTTTGGGACACTGCATAGAGTCTATGAACAGGTCCAGCCCCTAGAGCTGAGCCTTAGACCTGTGACTCTTTGAGTAATCATAATACAGTGTAATAAATAAAACCTTAGTGTTAAAAACTGGTAATAAAATCTCCCAGTATTTCTCCCTCCCAGTGCTGGAGCCCTTGAGGAGAGAATTTGGATACAGACTTTCTCAAAAATGCTTGAGTCATGGGGTGTTTTGTCAAAAGCCAAACCCAGGCAGCAGTGAGGGAACAAAATATCTCTGAGAGCTGCCATCACCATTGAGCACCTTCCTGAGGACTTGGGGCAGCATTTCTGCCTTTGCAGGTCAAGCTGAGGCCCAGCCTCTGTTTCCTGCTGTGCTTGAACTACTTTTGTGCCTAAGTCTGTTTTTAACTTGGGCTCATGTGAAGGGCTGAGTTGAGCTCTTCTGAAATCTGCTGATAACACTTTCCAGTGAAAACTCTCTGGAAGCTGCACTGCTGCTGTTCTCCGAGCCCTCGCTTCCACACCCTTTGTGCTTCACAGAATCACAGATGAAATTTAACAAGAGCAAGTGTAAGGTGCTGCATCTGGGGAAGAACAACCCCATGGATCAGTAGAGGCTGGGGGCTGATCTGTTGGAGAGCAGCTCTGGAGAAAGAGACCTGGGAGTCCTGGTGGACAGGGGGATGACCATGAGCCAACAATGCGCACTTGCAGGCACACTTGTCACTGAGGTAACTGAACACAAAGGGATAAAATACGAAGGATTTATGATTACAGAGCGAGGAAAAGAGCATCTGCCAGTTCAGAGAGGAAAGAAACCGTCACACGGAGACGTTGGGAAGTACCAACGCGCTCGTCCTGCTGGTGGCAGCAGGTGGCAGCAGTCAGCCGGCTGGCGGGTCGCAGTGAGGATGAACAACCACTCATCAGAGCGAGGATGAACAATCACTAATCAGAGTGAGGATGAATAAGCCATTAGTCCGCTCACAGCTCCAACACCCACCGGCTCCTGTGCTGCCTCCCGCATCCCTGCAAAGCCTTCCCTGCCCATGCGGGAAGAGAGGGGGCCGGGGAGGAGCCTGGGCGAGATGCAAGCTGAGGATGAGCCGGCAGGATGACAGAGTTGTTGCCGGGCGTTTTGCTGGTAGAACTTGATGTGTCCTTGGTTTTTATTTTGGTTTTATGCTTTTTTGTTTGTTTGTTTTTAAAGGTGAAGCTGTCTGGCCAGCTCCAGCAAAGCCTTTGAGAGTTTGGGCTTAGAGAAGATGAGAGATCTTTGTGCCACAACAGGAATGGGATTTGTTTGTAAAGTGCGTGGGTGTTGGAAGGTCTGGTTTAGGAATAAATAAATAAATAAATAGAATCTGCCAGGGCTAACATTGCTTCTGTCTCTGTTGCAGTCACAGCTGAACAGAGCAGGTTTTCTGGCAGGCAGAAATTAATTGCTTAATTACTGTTCAATTACACCCACAGCTCGGGGCATAGATTCCTTCACAGACAGGAGGTGTTTCACAGAGCACAGTGATGCTGAGTGGCTTCTGGTGGCCACCAGAGCTCTGTCGGGTGACTTTCCTGCCGAAGCTAAATGCAGGAGCAGGATGGGTGGGAGGTGAGCTGTGAGGAGTGAGACAAAGGCTGTGTCTTTGTGTGTTTCTGATTCTTGAACACACTGTTGTTGGTTAAATAGAAACAGGCTGTTTCATCCAGACCTGTTGCCACGTATTGCCCGACAGGTATCTTGGGTTTTAAATTGTAAAATGATTTGTATCTTGCTTTCTTAAATGAGACCAGGTAATCTCACAGTGGTTTCCTGCCCTTAAAATCGGGTCAACCTTATGGTTTTTTTCTAAGGATAATCTCCAAGGTTAAGCCTTGTCCATGTGTGGTTAGAAGCCCCCTTCCTGCTGGAGGAACCCAGCATGCAGTTCCTAGAATGGGCTGAGCTTGTTGGTGGGAGACGGAGAGGAGAGGAGCCTTAGGCAGAGGACGTCACTTGGGACTGGCTCCCGTGCCAGGGCAGGGGGAATGCAAAGCGTTCCCAGCATGAAGACTCACATGGTGTCACTGATTTAGTGGCTGAATCAGCTGAGGAATGTCCTGGTTCGAGTCCACAGGCTGCAAAGTGCACCTCGGTGATGCCAGAAGGGCACAGCTTTGGCAGTTCTCGTCAGTGTCAGCATCTCCTGGTTGTGGTTGATGTATGGTAGATGACAGATTTGATCCCCTCATCACTGGCTGCTAGCAGAAATAGCACTTATGTTGCATTTTGAGCCAGTTGAGGAGCATCCTGCCTACTTTCCCTTCTCCCCTGCATCCCTTCATCATCTGTGCCCAGGCTCTTCAGCTTGCTCACCCATGGGGAAGCCACAAGTGTCTGCAGGGAGAGCTCTACCAGCCTGATGTGGGGTGTATTCAGGAGGGGCACTATGCCTTTCCTGGCAAAGTGGGGTCAACTCATACACACCTTCAATTCCAGCAGGTCCTTTGAATGCTTCTCTAGTAGAGTTCCCTGAATCTTGGGAGAAATTTAGTGTCTCCACAGAAGAGAACAGTCTAAATGAGGATGGACTAGAAATGCACCCTCAGTGATCCAGGACAGATCCCAGTTCCTCATCTCTTGACTTTTTACTCTTTAATAATTTAAAAACACTTGCTGGAGCTTTCTGTACCAAACATCTTGATATCACCTTTCTTCTCCAATCTCTCCTTCCCCTGTAGCAACTAACTAACCTTGCAAGGCTTTTAGTTTCCAGAGAGACAGAAGTAAAAAAAAAAAAAAAAAAAAAGTAATATGGAGAAAATGAACTTAAATTTAATTTCTCCGAACCTTGATTTGCTCAAACTGAGATCACAGATTTCTGCCACATAATTCTGGTTGCGATGCTTCTGAGCTAAGCCTGGGAGTGCCTGAAAGAAAACAAGATTTTCTTCTATGAGTCTTCGTGTGGAGCAGTTATTTATACTATGTCCAGTAGGCGTGGATTGAGTGGGGAACCTCGGGAAAAACCACAACTCACTCACGGCTTAAGTGAAAATGGAAACGAGTTGAAAATGAGACGTGTGAGGTTTCAAATTGTATTTTTTTATAAGCAACAGTTGTTGCCTGTGGACGTGTGAATGTAACCAGAGGCATCTAATCGTTGTCAGCAAGAGACAAATGCACCAAAATAGACCCTCGGGCAGATGGCAGGACTTTAAAATTGACCTGGCTTTGGAGAAGAAGCAGTGAAGAAGAGACTGAAACAACAGCCGAGGGTTTTATTGGCACCAGGAGCTCTGTGAAGGAGATAAAAATAGGGACTTGAGGCCTTTGCGCTTTGGTTTTGTGGTTTTATTTATTTATTTCTCAGAGCCATCATTTTTGAGCACATGTTTGCCTGCTCAGGTGGAGATTGCAGGGCCTGGGAGCTCCCACACTCTGTTTCTGGAGCTCTGTTGGTGGGATTCTCTGCCAGGCCACCTCTCTGGGAGATCCAATAGTCACAGTCAAGGTATCAATTAATTCCCACCCATCAGCACCTCCTTACAAAGTTAGAGAGCTGTAAATTGGGCAGAAGGTGTCAGGGCCCTGAACACTAAAATGGGTCTCACCTGGGGCCTCCAGGCCCAATGGCCTGAGGAGTCCATTTAAGCTCAGCCTCAGGCATTATGGGAAAACAACCCAGCTTGCCTGAGAGAGGAATGTAATTAATTTAATTGACCTGCTTTGGGGAAAAAAGGTTCAGGTGTTTGTAGCCAGGAGATTTCATTTCAGATTCCATCCTAACTTGTGGCTTGCCCTGAGACCTGCCTCATCCCTGTGAAAGTATTTGGTGATCCGGACTCTCTCTGACCTTGGTGATCATCTCTGAATCTCTTCTGCTTGTCTCTTAGATACTGTGGCTGTTGAGTGTGGCATTGCTGGCCACCTGATACTGGTCAGCCCCTCACTGCTTTGGAGCTTATGCTTCATGATAGTGGTCTGTGTATACACACAAAATGTAGATAAGTCAAAGCCCAGCATGCTAGGTGAGATTTCTGGGTGCTCTTACTCATTTTTCAGACACTGGTATTTGTCCTGCAGTGGTCCAACCCCTGAGAACATCCCTGTATAAATGTGGAACCTGAAGAAGCCTGAAAGGGGGGTCCTGTAGGAGGCTACCCAGAAGGGTAAAGCTCAACAGGTACACAAGTAGATGTACTGGGCGATGGGTTTGACTAAAGTGGGAATTAAACTTGTGACGGGTATCAAGTTCAAAAAGGCACTGTGAAGGAGGTGCAAGTGTAGAGAAGCCATGAAGAAGAAATGTGGTGTTAGCTGGGCTTGTAGGAACAACATTAGAGAAGCCAAAGCTCAGCTTGAGATGTGCAATGAACATCAGCTCTTCCATCACTATGGGTGTAGAATGACTACTTAGTTCTAGTTCTGACGCTCTCAACAAGCTCATTTGGTTGTGGAAGGCTGAAGAACGAAAGCGTTCACAGAGCCACTGCTGCAAACGGTAGTGGACAAGGTACCCCATGCTCGCTTTGTCTCGGCCTCCGTCCCAGCCACGGTTATTTATAGCTCCGTGCTGCTTCCCGGCCAAAATAAGCCTGTTGGCCCGCGCGGCTCTCCGCAGCGCGGGGCGGGAGGGGCGGGCACCGCATGCCGAGCCGCGGGGCCGGGGGCCGAGCTGGGCCGGGCCGGGACAGCTGCTGCGTCGCGGGGCTCGCCTGGAATGCGGGCGCCGGCCTCGCGTCGCGACTTTTATGGAAAGTTGCAGCGCCGAAGCGGCGGCCGCAGCCAAGGGGCGCTCCGCAGCCGCCAGCCCGCCCGTCGGGACCGCGCCGAGACGCAGCGGCGGGGCAGCGCTCACAGGTAAGTGCGGCTCCGCGGCTGCGAGAGCGGGGCCGGGGCGGGGGGGGCTCTGTCGCGCCGCCTCGCGTCGCTCCTCGTCGCGCACGGCTCGGCCCGGCCCGCGCTCGCCACCCCCGTCTGCTGCCCCGCTCCTCGTTGTGCGGCGGGGCCTGGGCTGCCCGCCCGTCCCGCTGCCCCGCGGCGTCCCTCGGTCGGGCCCTCTGCGGCGGCTCCTTCTTCCGCCACGGAGCCCACTCTGCCGCCCCTTCAGAGCTCCGGCAGCGCGGTCCCGGCGGGGGTGGCCGGGCCGAGCCGAGCGGCGGCTTCTCTTCCTCCGGGGTGGAGGGACAGCGGCTGGCCGCGCTCGGTGGCCGGCCCGGGTAGGGCGGGCGCGCGCGCGCAGGCGGCGCGGCCGTGAGGCGGGGGACGGACCGCAGGTGGCGGTTCTCGGACGTAGCAGGAGGCTGGCGGTGCCCAAGACGCCCACAGCTCTGACCCGGCGACCAGCAGATGCCGGTCTCCTTTCTTTCCGGCGATCCACCCGCAGCCAGAGGTGTCCCCTGAGATCACCTTTCTGCCCAGTACGTTGCCAACAGCATAGGTAACTAATTATAAGCACCACAATTTAAAAACGCTGCCCGTTCCCCTCCAGCGATCGGATGTGACCCTCAAGATTATGGGGTCATCATAAATACCTTTTCCGGTTTCCAGAAGAGTAAGAATACTTCTTAGGTTAATGGAAGACAATCCAGGATGGCCCGGTTTCACTAGGTAGATTCATACTTGTAGAATTTTGTGCTATTCTTGTACTTACAGATTGCGGAGTATGTATGCACTGCTGTCCTATCACCAGTAATTTAGAAATGAACATTGTTAAAATACCAACCTAAACTGAAAATGCAAAAGCTGCATTCAAATCAGTAAAACAAAGCAGGCAGATTTTTAGTGCTCTGTATAGAAGATTTAGCATCTGTCTTTGCAGACCTCTCTTAAATCAGACTCAGATTTCATTGGAACCACTTAATGTTGAGATTATTTTATTCTTGTTTATGTTTATCTGCAAATGTAACTTGTTTATACCAAAGTTGTGATAGAGTTAAACAGTACATAAATCCAACTGTTGAAAAAATGTTTCCTTATTGACCAAAACATAGCCCAAGGCACAGAACATGATCAAGCAAAGCACAAATAGTCCAGCTGACCTCTCAGAATAAATAATGTACTGTAAATGGGAACTCCAAAGAGCTTCTCTGCCTAAAAGATGTGGAATGCCTTCACAGAAAATTACTATTATTTTACAGTTTTTTATTACTTTTTTTTTAAGGTTTAGACACAGCCTAAAATCCTGTCAACAGTCTAAGTCACTAAAACATTCACTTCACTGTAGAGAAATACAGCTTAAGTAATTTGGAGTATATATTTTACCTTAAAAATATTAGATAATGGAAGGACTTCAATTAGTTATTTTATACATTTTTGTTACTATATTTCCATTGCACAAGTGTAGAACTACTTAGAGTAGCAAAGCAGTATCATCTTCAAAGTCTAGCAAATCCTGTGGTTTAGTAAAGCAGAATTAATTTACTAAAGGTGTTCTTTATGTTTCTCATATATCTATCAAATATTTTTACCCAAACTGTATCATGAGACCCTTATAGGACTGATGAAGGGTTATTCAGCCACCAAAAAAGACAAATATATCAGCTCACTGGAACTGGGACAATTGACTTTCAGTGTGGACAAACTCCTGAACTGAACAGGAACAGCCTCATCTGGGGCCAAATGTATGTCACTATACAGACAGGGAGTTCCCACTCAAGTCAATGTACTCACCTTCTTGTTTGCTTTTGTGTCTACACGTTTATGAGTTGACATTATGTCAGTAATTCACATCCTGACCACCCTCTATTCAGTCTTTTGTACATATCTCTTTTTTAGTAGTGACTACCTTGCGCTGCTAAGTACAGGGCATAGATTTGGAACATATAGCCCCCATCTATGTTGTTTTGATCTTTTTTTTTTCTGAGATTTAACATCATTGTTTCCCATTTTTTTTATGTAACCCTGCTTTTATATGATTTGGAATTTGACCTTCCTGCTGCAAAGGTTTTCTTTGAAAGCTTTATGTTTCTACCTATGTGATGCAATTAAACAATAAATAACATTGAAAACAAATTGAAATCTTCACACTAGCATTGTTTTCAATCAAGCCACATAAAAGTAATGCCAAATTTGCCAATGCAATGTCTACATGGGACAGATTTCTTCTTTCATGTGCAAGTAACCTCGTGTGTGTTCAAGGGATGCCACTGTCTTTAGCATCTCTTTTATTTCTATGGTTACAGAAAGTTACAGAAGTTTTGTCACACATTTCTCAGGTCAGGCATTGGTATGAAGTATGGTGTGACATTTAGCTCTGCCAAGGCATAGGTATATCCTGCAAAACTGATGATGCCTGCAATATTACACAATGTCACACAACCAGTGCTTGTTTGGTAGGCCATGATTAAGTCAAATGGTCCTATCAAAACTCCACAGAGATATGAAATTAAAAGATTATTTATTGATAAGACCTAAGAGTGAGTGGTGAGATCAAAGTTCCCAGAACTCAATGGCAAAGCAGTCCTTTGTTCTAAAATTATATGTCCAGTCTTAGAAGGATTTCCACCTCAACAGGAGGAGGAACTTCTTTAATGTGGGAGTGATGGAGCACTGGAACAGTCTGCCAGAGAGGTTGTGGAGTCTCCTTCTCTGGAGACTTTTAAAACCGTGGATGCATTCCTTTGCTATTTGCCTGTCACAATCTGATATTGGATGCGTGGCAATTATTAATGAAAGGTTTAAAGGTGATCCCCAAATGGTGAAATTAAGACACAAACGAGGTCAAATACCACGTTCATGACAAAGTTTTATTACAATAGCAAAACAGAGTTTCTAGAGCAGACAGGAGAGTAGGGGGAAAATAGAAACAGGAAAGAAAGGAGAAAGCAGAGTACAACAAGCGATAGTATAGTCACCACCACAGTCCAGCGACGACGTCAGTGGGGCAGAGAGCTTCTTTCTTCCTTTCCCAGGAAAATACTTCTTCTTTTCCCGGGGAAAATGCTTCATCTTCTTCTCCTTGGGAAAATGCTTTCTACAACTCCATCCCATAAGGCAGATTTTACCGGTTTTCCACTACACCCCCCTTCCTCCCCCTGTAGAGGTGAGAAATTCCTTCTCCTCATTCGAGATAAGGTAGATGGGTGTAGTTGTCACAGTGCTTAGTTTGGCTATTTGGAGAGATCAGCCATCCTAAGTCAGACGTAAGTCAGACGTAAGACAGACGGCCGCAGGGTCCATTTATCGGAAAAGGCACTCTCGGGGTGCTGGCTTCAGACCCCTTCCCATCTCCAATCTCAGGCACACCCACCTTAGGGGATGAAGTTTAAAATATTTTCAGACAGACAACAGACACCTTGATTGTCTTAACAACTTAGATTGTTTGAGTCAAAACACTATAGGATCTTCATGTCACATCACCCCGTGACTTAAACAATGTAATGCTACTTTCTAGGTGGTTCAACATTGTGTTTCCTCCTATGTGGTGGTTTTGAAAGATAGATAAGGGAAAGCAAAAAAAAAAAAAAGAAATTTGAAAAGGGGAGAAGGATAGAAAAGGTAAGAAAAGAGCGTAAGCTAAAAACAACAATAACAGCAAAAATTCTTAAGAACAATTACAAAGATAACTACAAAGGTAATAACTACTCTCAACCCAAAGTCCCCAAAAGTCCAAATAGTTCTTTCTCTGCTACCACATTCCTTGGGCCAATGTATAAGTCCCAAGCAGAATTTACTCCTTTGATTCTCGAAAGGAGCTTTCACAGTTTTATTATTAGTAGCAAGTATTCTTTATTCGCAGCACTGGGTGCATGGGGGATCACTCCTCCTAACATGCACACCCTATTGCAAAGTTAACAGCTATTTATGAGGGAAAACAT
>JANHGL010001346.1:0-12011 GCA_024611195.1 Ceyx melanurus
AAAAAGAAAAAGAAAAAGAAAAAGAAAAAGAAAAAGAAAAAGAAAAAGAAAAAGAAAAAGAAAAAGAAAAAGAAAAGAGAGGGACAAGAAGGAGTTTTGCCTCCTTGTCTGTATTTCTCCACAAACATCTGCAGAGAGCAAGAACAGGTGCTCGGGGTCTGGGTGCTGTTATTGGGGTGACCTTTGCAGCAGACTGCTTTACTTTCTCATCCAGCAACATTCCCCACTCGCCTCTCTGACTAATACTCAATAGGAAACAAGTAGTGGTGAAAGCACACAGGGATGGCTCCTCCACTTCTCTCGAACACAACTGTGGTGCCCCACAGTTTGGAAAGTGTCAAGGAAGAATTAATAATCGGGTTGAAGGATGTGATTCTTATGATGATTTCATTTTTTTTCCAGGATTTCATAACAATTGTAGGGCTGGGACTTAACCACCTCTTGCTTTCAGACACAGCCCCAGCAGGCAAGCACGCTGGGGGAACCACCCCTCATTAAGGATGGCCAAGGAAGGGGTTCTGAGACAGGGCAGGCAGGGCTCACCATGAGTTAGTGGATCAACCCAGCCTGTCCTGGGTCCTCTTTTCGAGTCTCCTACTGACATTAAAGCATCACTTTTTTCTTGTGAGCTTCTGGGCGACTGTCCCCTCCTTGTCACTTTTCTATGCCTTCTGGCTGGAGGCCACCATGCTGCCTGGCTGGGTGGCAAGGGAAGTGCTCTCCACCATGTGTAAAGGTGCTGGTGGACTCCAAGATGAACATTGTCTCTTCCTTCACAATTTCCTTAATTCTAGTTTAAAACTAACTAAATAAATAAAACAAAAGTGAATTTCAGAAAATACGGAAGCTCACAGCAAGGAGGATTTTCTACATTGAGACTGTGTCCCCCACCAGGCATCTGGCCCAGGTGTGAGGAGGCTTGTTTAGCACTTACAACATGTTTTGGTTTCTAGAGGTGGAAGCTGTGACAGGTATCACCGCCAAGATCGCGACTCACCGAGCCAGGGATCAGCAGGAAAAAATGGCTCATCCTCCCGCCCCCTGCGTAAGCAGCTGAGGGTTCAGATTAAAATCATAGCACAAATTGCTCAAACTTTCCAATACATGCTCAAAATGAGGCCTAAATTGGTACTAAGGCTGGGGAGGCTGCTGTGTCCACAAGAAAACAGTGATGGCTAGATGCAGATCATGCAGCAATATTTATGGATGCTCAGGTTCTTTTGGAAATCCATGCCCTAGAATCCTCCCCACCACTTCCCAGCAGGCTGGGGACCTACACCAACACCAGAGCCTTTCCAGGGTGCTTGGGGTGCAGGATGAAGCCGTGTGTGGCCAGGAAGCGCTGAGGAGCTCAAAGAGCATGCAGCAGAAACCACAGAGCAGGGTGAGCCAGGAGCTTGCCAGCATCATGCTGATGGAAAGCTTGCTCCACTGTGCAAGAGAGAACAGAGAGTTTTTTCCCCTCTGTGTTGAAAAGAAAAAAAAAAAAGAAAGAAAAAGAAAAAAAAATATTAAAAGAGTAAAAGAAATCATCTCACTGCTAGAAAGCCACTGTGGAAGAAAGAGAGGCAAGCAGCAGTGCTGTGCTCCAGTCCAGCAAGTGCCCTGGGTATCAGCTTCACAGAGAAGCCCATCCCTGGCCCCACAGAAGCCCCCTTGGGCTTTGAGCAGGCTCTGTGCCCTGCCTGCAACCTGCCAGATCAACTGAGATCCTGCTGACTTTTGTACCAGCTTTTCCAGCACCATGACAAACAGCCTGGCTCCAGCCATGCTGCAGCTCCCACTAATGCTGGTAAATCCCCTCCAGCCCAATGGGGTAGAGGGGGCCTGAAAAAGGTCCTTTGATGTTTGAAAAAATAAATTATCTTTCTCTGAGCTGAAATACAGTGAATTGCATGGGGCAGATCTATTTGGCCACCAACAGAACAAAAGAAGGGCTAAAAAAAGAAGAATGTCTGAGAAAACAGTTTGTTCTTCAAAACTGGAAGATAGGAACTTCAGCAAGCACGTCACACTGTTTCACTGAAGCACCAATGTCCTATTTTCCCCAACGATAAGTTGTCCCAATGTGTTGGGACACACAAGGATCCCATCAAAGCAGTTGGGACCTAGGACAACCTGGTGTCCTGCAGCCATCAGGACACACAGCTATCACTGCACATTCACCTCAAACGATGGAAAGTGAGTCCCAGAATGGCTCACAAGCACCTGGAGTATTTAAGGAGCACTGAAAATTTGGAAGATGAAGCAAGAAATGATCGAACACCTCGGATTAAGCCAACTGAGAGCCTCAAAGCCCAGGGAAAGCAAAGTTTCCCAGATGAGACAAGGAACACAAATTGACACAAAAAAGATGCTGAGGAAGAGAAACACACAGGTTCCTAAACATCCGTCCCCTGCTGGTTTAACTGCATTCACTTCTGCGGGTCTCTGCCAGGCAGGAGGAAATGGTTAATAGTGTTTGCAAATAAATACACAGAGCACCTGAGGTCTTGCAAATACTTCTCAGAAATTAGGAAGGCCCTTGCAAATGATTTGCATAAGCAACGGCCAACCCTGTGGGGAAAGGCAGCAGCCACAGTGTGGAGGGTGAGAAAGCAGCAAGTAAGCGAAGGGACGTAGCTGTTCCTTCAGCAAGCAGGAATCTGAAGGGCCTGGACAGGGCAATGATAACTGTGGTATGAAGTTGACACATGGATATGGCACCTCTAGCATAGCAGAGAGGTGGTGCCTGCAAGTGGACAGAGCTGATGCCCAGCCTGGCAGTACTAAGGGCTCTGATGGACCATCTCTAGCAAGTGCTGATGCTGCTTCTCAGAAAGAAGAGTTGCTCAGAGCAGGTTGAGGCAGGATGCATCCATGAAACCTGAGCAAAACCCCAGCAGAGGTACCTCCTGCCTCCTGAGGCAACCTCACACCCTCCTGCACTCAACAGGCACCTCCAGGCAACAACCTGCTCACAGAGCCCCAGTCCCAGGCACCTCCAGCCCTGACATGCATTATGACTCCCTCTGGCCCCTCGTCCCCAGCAACAGCATTCTCTGCACTGGCTGCGCCTTCACACTGTTTCCATTTGAAGCTTTGTGAAGCACCCAGGGACCTTTCTCAGCAGTGCCACCCACTGCACGTAGGAAGCACCATTGCCAAGATTGCTGCATCGAGATAAGGACAGAGGAAGCAGCATGTCAGCTTGTGGGAAGAGGGCTGCAACGTATGCAAACCAGCACTCACCGGCTTTCCTTGGGACAGGTAGGGAGCAGAGCACAAGGGTGTGTCAGGAGGAAGTGACAATTTTAGGCCCTTCTGGAAAATTTAATAAGTTCCTGGAGGAATAGAGCAAGGCCAGGAGCTCCGTGATGCTGGTTGGGATGCAAGGTCCAGGGGGAGAGAGGGAATAGTGCCTGGCAGCAACACATGGGCAGGACTTGTTCACATGAGCTTGTGCAAAGTGTTTAATGCTGTCTTATGTGACAGCCCTGTCTTTAAATTGGAGAGACATAGATTTGACAGATGGACCACAGTGGATAAGGAATTAGATGGATGGTTGTGCTCAAAGAGTTGCAATCAAAGCTCAATGTCCAAGTGGAGACCAGAGATTATTTTTTTTCCTTGGGCTCAGTTTTAGGATTGTTGTTGTTTTACCATCTTTGTTGGTGACACTGACAGTGGGATTGGATGCACCCTCAGCAATTTTGCAGAAGACAACAAGCTGTTTGGTGCTGTTGACATGAGGCACAGGGTGCCATTCAGAGTGACTAACGTGCACCCACAGCCCAGAAGGCCACTGTATCCTGAGCTCCATCAAAAGCATCATAGGCAGCAGATCAAGGAAGGTGATTCCACCCTCTGGTGAAGCCCTGCCTGGAGTACTGTGTTCCATTCTGGGCCCATTAGCTTAAGGATAATGAACCTGTTGGAGCAAGTCTGGAGGAGGGCCATAGAAATGATCAGGGGCTGGAGCACCTCCCCCGTGAGGACAGGCTGAGTGAGTTGGGGTTGTTCAGCCTGGAGAAAAGATGGCTGTAGAGACCTTATAGCAACCTTCTACTACTTAATGGGGGACTACAGGAAAGATTTGGGGCGACCCTTTATCAGAAGGTGTAGTGATAGGACAAGGGGCAACGTTTTTAAACTGAAAGAAGGTAGATTTAGATCAGATAGAGGGGGAAAAAAATCTTCACTGGGAGGATGGTGAGACACTGGAACAGGTTGCCCAGAGAGATGGTAGATGTCCCATCTCTGGAAGTGTTCAAGACCAGTTTGGATGGGGCTTTGAGCAACCTGACCTACTGGTAGGTGTCCCTGCCCATGGCAGGGGCATTGGAACTAGCTGATTTTTAAGGTCCTTTCCAACCCAAACCATGCTATGAGTCTATGAACTGGAGGAATAAGTTTCAGCATCATAGAATCACGGTAATAATTTCAAGCTGCCTTCTCTGCCTCGCTCAGCTTGCGCTGTACCTACTGCCCCTGCAGCAGCCGATAACCCCTAACAAGGCTCCTGCGGCTAGAGCCGAGGCTGGGACACCAACACCGCCCGCTCCAGCGGAGACCACGGGATCGCAGCGGTGTCTCTGGGCACGGGGACCCCTCCGGCACCCGGAGGCTGCGGCCACCACGTCCGGCTGGTCGAAAACCGGGCTCTGCCCGCCAGCGATTTTAGGTGGGAGGGGACAACAGGAAAGCACCCAGCACCTGAAGCCGCCTTCCCGCTGAGGGCCCGCACCCCCCGGGTCCCCACCGGCCCCCGCGGGTCTGCACCCCCGGGTCCGCACACACACACACACACTCCGGGTCCGCACCACCACCCCTCCACGGCCACGTGCGAGGTCCCGCACGAGAGGCGGGGCGCGGCGCGATGACATCAGTGTCAGCCCGTGACGGAAGGAGGCGGAAGTGGCGGCGTTGCCGGGGTAACCAACGCCGGGCGGCCTGCGGGGCTGTGCGGCCATGGGCGAGCTGGTCCCGGACGATGGGGCCGGGAACACTTACAGCTTGAGGCCCAGCTTCCAGCGCCGGTGAGCCGGGAGGACTGGGGCACTGGTGGAGGCAGTTCCGGGGAAGGAGGGGGGATGCTGAGGGGCGGGATTCTCTGGATCTGGAGATGTGAGCTGCAGTGTGACTGTTGGGAAGGGGGTCCCTTGAGCATGGGAGGCTGGCATGGGAAACCTCGAAAGTGTGAAGACTGGGGGAGCACAGGCTCATGGAACAACTTTTACACTGGACAAAGGGGGGTGTGGGTGAAGAGGGGAGCACGAGCGGGGGAAGCCACTGAAGAGGCAGCTTCCAATGGACCTGGTTTCACACCTCTGTTCATGGCTGTTCGGCCTTTGGCAGGGTTGGTTAAATATCTCCGTCTTAGCTGGACAACTTTTCCCCATCGTTTTTCATTTATCATTTTTCTTCAATATGTGAAAGCTAAATTTTCCCAGGTGGGGTTAATTATGTTTCTATAAATGAACTTTCTGGGCCTTCTGTTGCTGTTTTTCTTTGTCCTGATAGATTTAAATCGTCCTTAGTAAAAGAATGTATTCATGCAATACTGAAGGAGAAGCTGGCCAATGTACAGTACATCCCAGAAGAAATGCCTCAGCTTACAAAATCTTTATCAGAAACAATAAAAGACAAACTGAAAGGTAAGGAAGCTTGCTGAGGAAGTTGTTTCTTTTCTTCCTGTGTCATCTCCTCCTCTCCCTTTTGACAAAATCCCACTTTTCTCCTTTATTCTTGATATCTCTTTCTTCCCCATTGACTGACTCGAGTCTACCATTATGAAATCTGGCCTATATACAAACGTTCCTTGTCTGCAGAATGAGAAACCTAATTCAAGCAGACAGGATTTGCTTTTATACAGACTGGCTGGTGTGGTATGTGAGCCCTGGAGGGTCTGCCAGGGGAAAGAAGCTGCATTAGGGAGAAGAAAGAAGTTATGCCTCATTGCTTCAGTAAACAGAACCATTCCTCCTTTTTTTTTTTTCTGCTGCAAGTTAGACCAGAGTTGGATCAGGGCAGAATAGCAGGGAGATCAGAACAAGGCGCAGTGGGAGCAGCAAAGGGAGCAAGAGTTCAGAGCACACTCAGCCAAGGAGGGGTATGACATGGAGGGGCAGTGGAAAAAGGTTGTGGTTGTGCTGTGCCAGATGCCCTCCAACATTTCTGAGTTCCAGAACTAAACTTCAGGCTCCAGCAGGTGTTTCCTGTGTTCAGTGCTGGAACAAGTACAGAGACATGTTGGCATGGTCACTATTTTATGGTTTTGCCTCCCGCCTGGGGCCAGGCTCCATCTGCTGGGCTGTCCCAACACAGTGGCATGGTCACAACATCACCCTCAGCAAGAGCCATGGATTTGCACTTCTCCCAGCATTATGCATCTTATTTAAAGCAAACAGCAGCTGTAGTTGCAGCAGCTACACATGGCTGGGCTTCAGTAATCTGTCAGCACATTCACAGTAGCTTGAAGCAAGACTGGCCCAGTGTGGTGGTTTTATCAGCAGCATCTCTGATAAACATTGACATGGTGCATGTTCCCAGGCCCAGCATGCTGTGTTCAATTCTCCAGTGGAAACAGCGTGCCTGAGTCTTCCTGGGACACTGCTTTGTGGAAGACAGGCAGTAGGATCTATATTTTATTTTAAACATGCTTGTTCTGTTTTGGCTGCTGGAACATTGCCATGGCCTGATTGGATCTGGCTGGTGCCCCAGAGGGATTTCTTTACTGTTGTAAAACAACTGCTTGTCTTTGCAGACACATAAGGTAGACCTGCATATGCTTTTATGTGGCCTTTTATCCCTGCTCAGAAGCAAAGGCAACATCTCTGTGGCAGAAGAATCTCTGCAATACCTTTGCATCAGAACAGTTTTAAAATAAGCCAGTTTTGTACAATTGGGTTCTGTCCACCAGCAGCCTTATTTACATTTTTTCTGTGTGTTCAGGTCTTGAAAGTTGTCAGAGTAGAATGCTGACCTAGTGTGTGGCTGTTCAGGGGTGTCTTCTGCCTCATATGCATCTTCTGAAAGATGCCAAATACCTGGTTCACCCTTTATCTCTAATAAAGACCATGATACTCTGAACCTAGGAACACAAAGCCATGAGGCAGTCTGCCTGCTTTGCCAATTACATGGACTTGTACAGGCCACTTGCTTTGTAACCAGAAAGCTTTAGCTTTCTGAGTCCTGTTTTGGGCTCATTATTTTAAAGTCATAGCTCTCACTATTTTTTTTTCCTCTTTCTCCAGAGGAGGGATTTGACAGGTACAAAATGGTGGTGCAGGTTGTAATTGGAGAGCAGAGGGGAGAAGGAGTGAAGTAAGTTTTGCATCTTTGAATTGTATTTCTTTTGTTTTTGTTGGGTCTGGGTGGGTTTTTCTCTTTGGAAGCTGCTTCCAGCTTTCCTAGGTACAAAGATATCTTTGCAGATGATAAAATGTAAATCAGTTTCTTTTCTATTTAAGTGTTGAGGGCTTGGATTGTGGCTGATTGAATTATCCAGTGATAATTGGTTGTATGGTGGTTCTTGGCATGATGAAGTGCTGAAAAGCATTTGTGAGGAGTGCTGCAAAAAGTCACTTTATGTTGTAATTCTGATGAGCTAGAGCACACACCCAGCCCATTCTCAAGGCCCTGCTGGAGCACCAGCCATGATAACTCACTTTTGTCTAAAGTCAGATTTTCATAAGTACTTAATTTGCATTTAATCCCCCCAGGTAGTTTTTTTTACAAGTTTATATTTCTATAATCCCCATGTGATACTGTCATGGGAATCAAGCCTGGACTGTGGGTGCTGAGCACTTGCAGCCTAGCTCCAGATGCCGGCAGTCAGACAAAAGATTCCTCTTGGCTGCAGTAGGGGGTTGTAGCTTTCCATTACTATTGAGTAGAGAAAAGGCAAAAGAACAGCCCATGAGGGTTATGTGCTTCATCTGATGAACTTAATTATTGTACCTGTAGTCCAGCAAAAATAAGTCTAGCAGAGCTGTAATCAGACCAGCTGCCTCAATGTTCTGAAGGTCAGGCAGGAATTTCTGTACCTGGTGCTCAGGTTCTTGTCAGGACTGTCTGCAGGCAGATGGCTCCAGAAGTACCACACCAAGGGGAACAGTTCACTGAGGCCATTCTGGTTTGAAATGTGAAGCCCAGCAAAGCAGAATGACAGAGCAATTAGGGAAATTATCTGGTTTGCCATAGGCAGGAGGCAACACTAAAGTGTGATCATGAACATCCTTAATGCAGTTGGATAACCAGAGGATTCCAGAGGCAGAGTGGAATATTGGCATGAAAAAAAAAAAAAAAGAGAGAGAAGAAATGACCCCGAGAACTAAGGTGATGGAACAAAAGGATGAAATTCAACAGCTGTAGGACAGTAAGTCATGCTTGTGGGAACTAGGAAGTTACTTGTGGGGACTGTGCCACAAACAGGGATCCCATCAGCTGAGATTGACTGGGCAGGCAAGCAGCTGAGAAAGGGGAGTGACAATGACATTAGGCAAGGCATTAGTGAGGTCTCATCTGTAATACCCTGTTAAGGTCTGGTTGCTTGTCTTCAGGGCAAGCCTTGGACTGAAGCAGGCATGAAAAAAAGCCAACAGGATGGTTGGGTAACAGAGAATATAGATATGAAGGGGCTAGAAGAGTTCAGATCGTGGTCTAGGAACACTATGTCTGCCAAGAAATACGATAGCTCCCTATAAATAAGTTTGGAGTACATACCATGAGGGTGGAGGAGGTGAAGGACAAGAACAAATAAGCTAATTTAGCCACTGCATAGACCAGAAGTCAAATGTTCTTAAGCACCATAGCAATGAGGTTTAGATGCGCCTGCTGCACAGGGGGGTGGCAAGGTTGATAGCAAATGAGTTTGGAGATGGAGCTTGATCCACACACAGAGGGGGCTACAGCATGTGGTGGAATTCAGCAGTGGGCATCTAGGCTCAGGATTCAGCAGAACGCTCCCTATTCCCTCTATCTTTAAAAGAAGCCCATTTTGCTTTTTGAGGCAAGTGTGATCACTGAGGTTTACAGGTGAGCTCTGTGGGTAACAGCTGTGCTCTGTCTCCTCTCTCCAGTATGGCGGCACGGTGTTTCTGGGACGCTGACACCGACAGCTACGCTCACGATGTGTTCATGAATGTAAGTATCGCCCGGTTTGCCCTGGGAAGGCGTAGAGCTACTTGTTTTTGAACGAGGGGCAGAGTGACCTTAAATGTGGAGCAGAAAAAGAACCAACCACTTGAAGGAAGGGACCAAGACTCTGTTGAAACAGTATGATTTGTGTCCTTGTTCACAAAACACACTTGGATAGAATATCCAACAGAGTGAAACTTATTTCCCGAGTAGGTCGTACAGTACTGCACACAAGTTGTTATAGTCACACCAGGAGGGCAAGCACAAGAGATAAAGTCTTTTTTTATATGCTTTGCTGAACTACTGCCATGGAGTATGGCTGGAATCCAGGACTGAGCAAAAGCCAAGGTTTTATTTCATTTTTCTTTTATTTTAAACTGAAATCTAGACAGCTGCAGGTGTGTGGATGGAGTAAACCAAGGCATTTCTGGAATTCAAGAGGCACTTGCCTGGGTTACAGAATAAGTGAGGTCAATAAGAAACTAACTAAAAGACAGAAAATTGCAATATATTGCAATATAAGGTTATGCTCTGTTTTAAACATTCCCTTAGGTTCACCTTTTCAGTTAGGCTAGTAAATAATTTGCCTTTCCTGAGACGGAGCCTTTCTCTGTTTTCCCCAGGACAGCCTGTTTTGTGTGGTAGCTGCATTTGGTTGCTTCTACTACTGAAGGTGGTAACCGTTGCACAGAAGGAGAGAGGTTGGGTGGCTTCAGGGTGGTTTTTGTTAATGTGCACAAAAGCATCATGTTTTTACCTCTACCTAACAAAGTAATAGACCTACACAGCATGTCCCACACCTGTTCTACACACTACAACATTCCTTCTTCCTTGTGGATCTCAATATAGCTTGAAGCACAATATTTTTATGTCCTCTATTTAAATCACCCTTTGTTTTTATATAGTGTGTTGGGTTTGTCCTAAATGTGTATTGCCAAGAGCCCTTGTTTCTAAGGAAAACTCAACTTTTGTCTTGAAAAGGTTCTGTTGCTTTTACTTTTTGTTAATTTTCTGGAATGAATGAAATATTTATAAGGAATGTAACATAATAAATCTATGTATTTAATATTTTGTCTCCTGGGGGTTGGCCCTTGCCATTTGTTTGACTTTTTCCTCTGCTCTGTGAGATGCACTAGCCCCAACAGATTCTCTCTGCTTCTCAGATGCCCATTTTCTGAGGATTCTTTATGAAGTAACCCATAAAACTGACCTCTCATTCTGGTTATCCAAATTTGTTTTCCCGTGACTCCAATAACAACTGGGCTGTGAATCCCAGCTGTGTCACACAAGATGGTATTAATTGATAAGAACACAAAGTATGTAGGACACTAGGTCAGGCCAGCAGCCTGCACACCCCATGACTGATGAAACTCCTCCCAGCTCTAACTCCTCATTGGTTTGGTGGAGTTTGGCACCCAAGGCACTGGGGGCGAACCTTGCTTGCTGCCCTCCTCAGCTGATACACAGTGTTTGCTCAGTCTTTCCCTCTCTGCAATTATTCTGGGGCATGAGGGTGGACGTTTGGACCCAAATTTGTTAGGACTCCAGCCTCCAAAAGGAGCAGTAGAAAAGGCTGCTGCAGATCTGAAAAGGAGTGCTAAAGCCCCTCATTTCCCCAAAATTTAGAGGACCAAATTGGTTCCTGAAAGATTGGGTGCCAGCAGAGTGCATCTCAGGTGCCCATGGGAAGGAAGGTGGGATGAGTTGCCCTGTCGTGATGCCCATTCTCTCTGCAGAGTAAGCACAGCTGAGCAATTTCAATGGCATGAACGGCTTTTAGAGTGCTGAAGCTGGGTGAGGTGAATCCCAAGTGCCACCCTCACTGTCTGTTCAAGCAGAACATGCTCTGCCCCTGCAGCTCTTGGAAAGCTGTGAAGTAATTTACTAGTCTAAAATAACTTTTTTTGGGGGGGGGGGGCTACAGTTAGAGGCAACACGCTCCCATTTCTCTGTTATGTTCGTTTGTTCCTCCCATTTTCCTCTGATGGGAAATAGGTGACTTCTCCCATTGCTTAGTCGCTACCTGTGGCTCTTGCTCGCTAAGGGAGCTGCAGGCACCATGAGATGGTGCCGTCCAGTTTGTGCATGACCCTGGGAATGCAAGTTCTGTGGAAGGGTGGATCCCCTCGCATAAAGACACCTGCCAGGAGATCCCATGTGCCCTCGGACTCTTTAAGTTTTGACACTTGTATTAAGTCACGGCGATTAAACCACGTTTTTTCACCTTGCTCTCGCTCCGGTTGTGGAGGTTTTTAGCAGCTGCTTTACAAAGCACAGGTTTGAGTCTGTGATCATTCATCTTCATCCACCCTCGGCCCGGAGCCCCAGGGTATCCGCCACCTTCCCAGACCAGCCCCCCGAGGGATAGATGTGGGATAACCTACCCGTTCCGAGCCGGAACGGAGGTTCCGGTCGCCGTTTCCCGGGACGCGACCGGTCCCTTCCTGCCGCCCCGGCCCGACACGCAGCGGCTCCGCCCGCCGCCCCTGCCCACACGAGCCGAAGGTGGCGGGAGGCGCCTACATTCAGCAGCAGGCTGGGAGCCGGCCTCTGGTGGAGAGCCTCTTCTGACACTTTCGTTCGCCACTAAGAAAGGAACACTTAAAAAGAGAAAGCACTGTTTAAGAGCGAACGGTAGAGCCGAAGAGAGTGACGGGCCTGCTGCACCCATCCCAGAACTGACAGGATCGGCAGCCGAAACGGGAAACGCCAGCGATGCGTGGCAGCATTCGCACCGGTGTGCGGGAGAAGTCGCAGTGTTTATGCGGCCCCCGCCGGGCTGTGCTTCCCGTAGTGGCGGTAAGCATGGGCGGGACAACACACGCACCGCCCGGGCGCTGCCGGCTGCTTCTGCGCCAGGTGCGAGGCCGCCGCCGAGGAGGGCGGGTCAC
>JANHGL010001348.1:0-66581 GCA_024611195.1 Ceyx melanurus
CAAGGGGTTATGGATTGAACTAAAAGGGGGAGATTGAGACTGGAGAGAAGGAAGAAATTGTTGATGCTGAGGGTGGGGAAAGCCTGGCCCAGGCTGGCCAGAGAGGTGGTGGCTGCCCCATCCCTGGCACCATCCCAGGTGAGGTTGGCCAGGTTCTGAGCATCCTGCTCTGGGTGCAGATGTCTCTGCTCCATGCAGAGGGGTTGCACTGGATGATCTTGCCAGGTCCTTTCCCACCCAAACCAGTCTGTGATGCTATATGTAGCTATTTCTATTTACACATGTAATTATTAAGTAAGAAGGGCACTGATGTAACTGGTCATGACCTTCTTATGATGGTATGATTTTTGGCAGTTCTAGTAGCTTCTCTTGTTCATGCCTTTGCTTTCAATTTCTCCAGCTTCACTGTTTATTCATATTGAGTTTCAGTACCTCCTTCTCTTACGGTGGCTTGAAAACCTTCCCCAGTGTCACTAATAGTTCTGTGTGAGGTTCAGTGGTAGCTTCGTTCCACCAAGGTACCTTGGACATGGGCAGCAAGTTCTGTAGGCATGTCCATGTCAATTCTTCTTTTCCTGGAGCTGCTGGTTAGAGCTTTTAGCCACAGCATGTCAGAGAAGGGAGTTGCAATCCTTAAGGGGTGCTGAGCTTCCCTGGGAGGTTCATCCCAACCAGCTTTTGTTTTGTTAATTGTAGGGCTACGCTGGTTTAACAAAGATTGCCTCCAGGACAGCAGTTCCCATACTGACAGCTCTTACCACAGAAAATGCCCTTACCATGTTTATGAAAGTTATTTGAAGTAAATACAGCCCCCTTGACTGTGGATGTCTTCCCTTTTTTTTCCCATCATTTCACCACTCTTGCCCTTTCCCCTAAAGTTAACAGCTTGTAACTTTTGCTCTTCAGTTGTCATAACCAGCTCACAGTTCTGCTCATTCTCAGCTGCTTGGTTTGGTCCCTATTGCTCATTTTATGCATTTGGCTTTGAATGCTGCTTTCAAATATTTATTTTTTTCTTTTTTTAATACTTTTGGCAGCGTGTGGAGCTGGAATCAATTCACATGAGATTGCTGATAGTGCTCCAAGCAGATAATGGTCAATGCAACTCATCATCAAGTGTTTTGAACATAGGTGGATATGTAGATTTCTCAACTTTTTTTAGAGATTTTTTATTTATGCTGATGTCTTTTTTTTTTTTTTTCAGATAGTGATAGTCACTCTTCCTCTCATTCCCACTGTAGCTCCAAAAAATGGAGGAATTATTTTTTTCTTTTTAGCTTTAACGAAAGCTGTCAAACAATAGAAAACCTCAGAGCACCTTTCTGCACTGACATCACATTTTGGTACCCTGATCTTCACCTTATTAATACTCATTAGCTATGTATCATGTGTATAATATATATATACACATAGAATCATGTCAGGGGTTGGAGGGGACCTCTGGAGATCATCTAGTCCAACCCCCCTGCCAGAGCAGGATCACCCAGACCAGGTCACCCAGGAACAGATCCAGGTGAGTTTGGAATGTCTCCAGAGAGGGAGACTCCACAACCTCTCTGGGCAGCCTGTGCCAGGCTCTGTCACTTTCACAGTGAAAAAATTCCTCCTCATATTTACATGAAACATATATTTTATATATTATTTTCTGTCTTTATATATTAATATATTGATGTGTATAAATATAATAATGTATAAATATATCTAATATAGACATATATTCTAAACACACATTCATTAATGTAGATGCACTTAAAACATCACCACGCCCTGCTTCAATCCCGGATTCCTATACTCTGGGTGTAGTGCAGGACGTAGTTACATCACAAAGTGCATCTGGAGTTGGACTTAAAAATATATTTCTGACTCCTGTTGTAGGCCCTGTGCTGTAATTTCCAAGGGTGACATAATTCACCCCCTCTGCAGGAGAAGCCTGTTCCCTCCCTTCCCAAGGCTGTGTATTTTCACGTCACGCTCTACGCTCAAGGAGCCCGTGACAGAAATCACTGCTGGAGAGGAGGAACGTATTCCAATTATTAATAAGATTTCAACCCACATGAGACTTGGTGAATCATCTGATCTGACCTAAATTTCTGACCCTTCCTCCCAGTTCTTCCCTTCTCATACTGGTGCAGAGACTGGAAGGAGGAGAAGGCAAGGCAGTGAAGAGTGGTGAGAACGGTGACCTTTGCACTACTGGTTGTTGTGATGAGGATCATAATGCAAAACAAATAAACTTACAAGGGCATTCACATCAGAGCTCATTTGGAGCTGAACTATTATAAAACAATTAACAGCCTGATGCTCCTGCTTTAATTAAGTTAAAGCTGTGAAATATTCAGCATTTGAACCTGGCCTGGCCTGCCTCTTTTATCACTGAATTACGATCCTTAATGTGTTTGGGGTTTGGGGTTTTTTTTCTGCTGAAAGATGAATTTCATTTAAGGTTTACTGTACACTGCTCTGGCATTTTGTGGTTTCTTGTCAGCCCTTGTGAATCTAGATCACAGCTAACTTCAGTTCCCTGACATGTCCTATATGCACAGTCTCTTGACTGGCCTGTCTCAGTGGATTTCTTAACTCCTATTGGATTCCTGTAGAAATGAATGGGCATTTTTGATTAACTTAATGATAGAAATTTCATATGACAACAGAGTTTACTTGGGGAGTTTACTTCAGGTTACTCAGGCCACAGCAGCTCTCCAGTGACCCATCACTTCACAGAAATGCCTTTGGAATGTTCCAAGGCGCTGGACATTGGCCTGCCAAACACTTGAAGTTGGTTCTAGCAAAAGAGGGAGTGGAAGGGTCCTTCAGAGCTGGGGTGTCTCAATCCACAGCCACCACCATCTCTGCTCTTTCCTTTCCCAGGGTTGGTTTTCAGCTGTTCTCTCCATCTGCCTTCAGGTAAATTCATGCTACCAGGTGACTTTGAGGAGGGGTCAAGCAGTGATGCTCCAGCCAAGCCTTCCACTTCCCTCTGTTCTGCTCATGTCTACCTCCAACCAAGGTGGTGCAGCTCCACTGTCAGTTTTGGTGGTGCTTCCTCACTCTTGTGTGATAATCAGGCTGTGCTTTTAGGGAGGGCAGGCATGCCAGTCAGTTTTGTCACATTTGCATAAATGTCTTTGGAGTTCACCAGACTTTGGAAGGTAACAGCAGCTCAGGTGTGGTTGTTTACCCCCACTATCCTGCAGATCTGCCTGTTCTCAGGGTGGGTGGCAAGGCAGAGGCTCCTGATGCTCTTCCTGGTCCTGGATGGATATGATGGCACTCAGAGCTGGGAAATCCAATGGAGGTCTTTGCTCTGTCCAAGTGAAGATTTGCTCAAGCATGAAGGTTTGAGTGAGGTGGCTTTGACTTCCAGCATGGTAATGATGTGCTGTAGATGATGCTCAGCTCTGGCATAAGAGAAGGGTTGTGTGAAGGTTGTTTGTATCCCATGCTGTCCTCTGTGATGGACCAGCACAGCACATCTGTCTTTGGCCCCATGTCTCACAGCTCAAATGGGTGAGACAGCTGCAGAGAAGGATGTGGTGGCAACAGTGAACAATCTGTGGCTTGCAAAACAGGTGGTAAAGAATCCCCCCTACTTGTAGGGACAAACATTAAAGAAAGGACAAGCAGATTTAGTGAAAGTGGACTAAGGTGAAGGTCAGAAGAAGCAGGGCAAGGTGTGGGTGAGAGAAGAAAACAGTCTGGAGAGAAAAAGTGAGTGGTACAGGGGAGATGTCTCCAGTCTAGAAAGAGGGTCCCTCTCTGGGGAATCTGTTCCAGGCTCTGTCACCCTTACAGTAAGGAAATGGTGGATTGTAAGGATCTAACAGTATCATCCACCCCTTTCTGCTGCAAACAGGAGTAGCATCTCCTGGGAGCAAAAGAGTGACGCAAAGGTCTTGCAAAAGTGAAGGGTTAAAAAGCTTGTGCTTTAGCGGGAGGATAAAAACCCTGCTGCTCATCATCCATTCTAGTTAAAGATCCAGGGGTGCTTAAACCCTGTGCTGTGATCCATCCGAAGCCTCGAGTCCTGCTCAGCCTGTGTAAAGAATTAACAGGAAAAAAAAGGTTAAATGGAAATTCCGACTGACGCGGGGAGGGAGAGAAACCGACCCGAGCGCCCGTGCTCAGAGCAAACCAGGGAACTGGGGAAGTGTGTCAGGAAACAGCTCCCTACACCTTAGTTACTCTGCCTCATCTGTGCTTCAGCCAGCAGCAGGAAGGGGATCGGAGACAGAAAAGCTCCCGTGGCTTCCCAGAGAGAGCAGAAACACAAACGTTCCTGGGTGAAATTCGGGAGAAGGTTTCACTTCTTTCATTTGCAATCAGCCTTGCCATTGCAGCTCTCAGCCTGCCCTGCTCCATCTCCCTGCTTTTGCTTCCAGTCAATTACAGCTTCAGCTCTGCAGAATTAACTTTCTGGGCTGTGCCCCAGGGATTTGGGGTATTTTCTCCTCTCTTCAGATCTGTGTCACAAAAAGAAAAGACACTTACAGCAGCGGAGGCCCCGCCAAGCCCCGCACTCGGCTCGGGCTCTGCAGGTGGAGGGTCAAATCGTTTCAAATGGGTGAATTTCTTGCCAGAAGTTAATTAACAGTGTTCCTTTGGAGGGGACATACACACACTCACACACACTCTGTGTATGTGTGTGTGTGTGCATGTGTGTGCTTAGGGGGGGGCTTCTGTCTCACTAGGTGGCAGTGTGTGATTACATCTGGAAGGACCACGCCAGCCCGGCTGGTGTCTCCAGCTGTGACCTCCAGCACCAGGATGAAATCCCAGATTCCTCAGTCACCTCCAGAGGGGACACCACCGTTCACATCTCTGTCTACACTGTTCACCTCAGCGGCTTCCAGGAGCTCTACAGGCACTTCCTCAGGCTGCCTGATGGGGCTATCGTCGAGGTAGGTCCCAGAAGGCTCCTCACCTGCAGGTTTTGAAGGCAAAGAGGGGGGACACTCCAGCATGGAGTCAGAACAGGATCCAATCCTGCCTGACCCTGCACCAAATACACCCTGGAATCTTCCCCAGGAAGACCTCACTCCTAACCAGTAGTGTAAAATCAATCAGTGAATGCATTTGCAGTGCTAAGTAGCAATTTAACATTGTTTATAGAGCCATTTAAAGGCAATTACCAAAGATAGACATTGAAAGTACACACATAGAGGTTATTTATAAATATATATTCCTTAGGACCACACAAGGTCATTCTGTGGAAGAATTATCATATATAAATATAGTGTGAGTATTGTGCACATTTATTGTACAGATCACTCATTTTTTTTCTCAGACACACATTGCTCAGGCACAGTTAGGTGACTTAATGGCATCTTGCAAGTTTTAGGTTGAATCCTGGATGTTGTCAGATCTTGAGCTGCTTGTGCAGTAAAATACAATACAGGGTGGTATTAAAAAAAAAGTGGTGCCCATTGCTGGTTTCATAGGCTGTGTTTTGTGCATTGCAGTGTTATTTTTGTTCTAAGTGCTTAGAAGATGTGGATTTCTTCGTGTTTGGTTTTGTGTTGAGAGAATAAATTGTCATCTAAGAGAGGGTGAAAGAATTAACCTACCCAGATGAGAAGTGGGAGAATCATCACAGAGGGCTAAACAGAAAACTGGCACAAATGATGTTAAGTGCAAAGTTTTGAGCTGCTCCCTTCTCAGGTGAAGGTTCAAATCCATCTTTCCAGCATGAGACAAACATTGCTTCTGCTGCTTTGGTTAATGTTTCCAGGCTGTTTTCTTCATTAACAGATTTTATTCTTGATATGTTTGCCCTACTTGGCTTTTAAAAGAAAATTTAATTTAAAGGAAACTGTCCTCAAGGAATCCAAACTTAATTTTCTGCCCTGGGAACTTGTGATTCACCACAGTGAAGGCACCAGACCCTTGGAGCTGGCCAAGGAAAACAAGAGAAGGCATGTGGCCTACATGAAGTAGAACTTAATTATTGAAACAAAGAAACTGGCAAATCCAGGTCCATGCCCAAATCTGTTAAAGGAGCTCCTCATCCATATCACTGGCTGGAGTTTTGCTGGAACACCTTTTCCCTGTGTGAGGTTAATAGTGCTGCCCCATTCCTACTTTCTGCCTGTTACAAACAGCAGCTCTTTGTAGGATGTTTTCTCCCCAGTGAAGTGCTCAGCTTTTTGGTTGTAGGTTTCATTCAGCTTCCACAAGGCTGTGGAAGGAGGGAATTTGAATGCCTGAGAGACTCTTAACCCAGTTCACTGTTCAGTTCCTGAATCCCTTCTGTGAGAGAAATGATGCTTTCCCATGGTCTCCCCCTTGGTCACCTTCCTGCACGGGCTTGTAGACGAGGGGTGATGGCTTCAGATTGGAAGAAGAGAGATTTAGATTAGAAGTTAGGAAGAAGTTCTTCACTCTGAGGGTGGTGAGACACTGGAACAGGGTGCCCAGGGAGACTGTGGATGCTCCATCACTGGATGTGTTCAAGGCCAGGCTGGATGGGGCTTGGAGCAACCTGGTCTAGCAGGAGGTGTCACTGTCCATAGCAGGGGGGTTGGAACTGGATTAAGTTCCCTTCCAACCCAAACCATTCTGTGATCCTCTGACACAGCCACATCCTACTATCCTACTCTTTTTTACTTCAGCGAAAACAAAATGCCTTAATTCAGCAAAGCACTGAAGTGTGAACTTCATTTAAGCCAAGGAGCCAAAACACTCCCTTTAATAATACATTCCTTTTTTTTTTTTTTTTTTAACAGTAAGTTGGGCCAGTTTGTAAGTGCTGTATGCAGGAGCATACTAGCCAGGAATAAATGTCTCTCGGTGCAATAACTTCTTTAAAACACTTATTTTTTAAACATGGTATTCCCATTAAAGGTCCAACTTTGCTAGTATGACCAGAAATTTCACGTCTGGTATGAAAACTAGTTTTATAGGTTTCATAAGCATGAGGCAAAAACAGCTGTTTTAAAAGGAACAGTACAAGGTGAGATGTATAAATTGCCCTAGAAATGTTAAATAAAAAGATTTGTTTAAAAAAAAAAATGCCCAACACGTGCAGCATAAAAATTATAGAGGTTAAAAATGTAAGTGCAGTCCTTTTATCATAAGCATTGTAAAACTCAAAGAATTCACGTGTAGTAAAACCCATTTTCCTCTTTACCTAGAATATATTTCTCCTTTATAGGATTCAATTTAAGTGTTGGCTAACCAAGGAATGACCTTCCTAAAATAAATCACTTTTCATGCTTTTCCTTATTCGTTAATCTTATGTTATTGTAATATACAGGAAATTATTGAGCTCTAGCATTTGAAAAGTATTTAAAATCCATGCAGGGAAAAGTTAATGGTAGTAGTACGTGTTTGCTGTCTACATGGTGATAACACCAACCTGGGGATTTTTATCTCAACTTCTGCTGACTGGAGCTGATTTCTTATTAAAAGGGCAAAGATAAGTCACTTTAACTCAGCAAAAAATCAGTTTCTTATTATAGGCCTAGTAAACCTTGGCATTGTAGAGGAAGTTTGTGTATAGTGTGATTTTATCTATCAAATAAACCTACAGAAATGTCAAGGATTCATCCAATTTAAGTTAACTGGATAAAAAGAGATCTGTTTTCCCTAATTACTTGAAAAGTACCTACTGGTAATAGGATAAGACAGCATAGGTGAGTAGTCAATTACTTAGTTTAAGCTATTTACATCAATCCAGATGCTATAAATTGTGTCTAAACTCTCTTGCACTTGTGGAAAAGTGAATAAAAAAATCATCTAAGTTTATTTTGAATACAAGATCAGATACGGAATGCTGAGTGACACTTAAAAAGAATGAAACAGTAACCAAGGCTTATTTTCTGAAGCAATCTTGACACTAATGCTAAATTACAGCTTGGAAACATCTAGCATTTTTACCTTTATGAGAAAAGGCTTTTTACATATTTAACATAATTCTAGGGAAAATATACTGGAATTATGTATAAAGATATGTACACTGTAACCAAAGGGCATTTATATTCCCCAGTAGAATACTTACAACAATTTTATTGCCATTTGGTGTCATTTTCTAACAGATATAAAATACAGCCAGTAAACAAACTAGACTTTAGATTTAAGCTGACAGCTGTTCCTTCAGAAGCAATATCCAGATATTTAATCTTAAGACTGCTGAATATTTTACAATTGTTTGAGCAAACTATACTTTTAGCCTGTGAAGGGCTGCGTGCTTTTATATACAGAGCTCGGATCTGATAACGACACTAAAAAACAACCTCAGAATAATCTACACATTTGTAGCTCCCATGGACTCCCTGGGCAAATCAACAAATTGCCTCATGTTTTATTCCCAATTCCACAAATTCTTTTTATATACACAATGTTACTATGAATATTGGGCTGTATTTTATCTTTCTCTTTTTTTTTCCCCTCTCCTACATACCACTGGCTGTGGTGCTGTTGGTGCACGTGTCTGAGTGGGGCTTTTTCCACTTCTAATGTCCACCTAATTCTGAGTAATATTTCCCAACCATGGTTGGTGGGGTATCAGAATCACAGAATACTAGGTTGGAAGGGACCTCTGGAGATCAGAGTCCAGCCCCCCTGCCAGAGCAGGGTCACCCAGGGCAGCCCACACAGGAAAAGATCCATGTGGGTTTGGAATGTCTCCAGAGCAGGAGACTCCACAACCTCCCTGGGTAGCCTGTGCCAGGCTCTGTCACCCTCACAGGGAAGAAATTTCTTCTCATGTTGAGGTGGAAACTTCTCTGCTCTAGTTTATACCCATTGCTCCTTGTCCTGTTGCTGGGCACTACCGAGAAGAGGTTGGCCCCTTCCATTTGACATCCACCCCTCAGATATTTGTAGATATTCCTAAGATCCCCTCTCAATCTTCTTCAGACTAAACAGCCTATGACCCCACTGGAGATGAACCCAGCCTGTTGCTACTTGGATGTTGCATCCCAGTCTGTTGCATCCCATGGGATGGCTAAGCCAACCCAAGTGCTGCAGAGGAAGAGGATGCACACACTGTGTGTCACCTGAGAAGTTTCATCTCCATACCTTCTGTTTCAGGTTGTTCACCCTTTCAAGTATAAGATGAAGGCCTTTATTTCAGTAAATTGAGGTATAGTCTAGAATGGAAACTCTGTTTATTAATTATTAATCCATCATCAACTAGTCAAGCCTGTGCTGCTGTGTGCAGCAGGGTGGAAATGCAGGAGGCAGCCTTGCAGTGTGTGGCCAGTTCTTCCTTCTCGTTTCCTCCAAATCCCAGAAAACTTTCAGAGCCATGGGGAAAAAAAAAGATGTATTTTCACCAAGAGGCCATGTTCTGCTAATCTGCAGGCTGACAGAAGACCCAGGAAAGCAGGTCACCACTGGCTCTTAGCTGGATGCACAGGCTTTCAGATGTCCGGAAAATGATTGAAGTTCCTACACTGCAGCTTTATAACCTTGTTCTGTCTATGGATATGCAATTTAAAAACAGGCTGATTTCTTTTTTACTGGTAGAGAACATGGAGTGAGAAGCAAGAGGTGCCTACCTAGCCAACATGTACACAAATATTTTATGGGCATGGATATTTATATTTCTTTTTCTATGGAGGCTTGAGGAGTTAGAGCTGTTGCCTTTAGATGTTCACAGGAGGAAGGAGATCAGATTCAAGCTCATCTGTTCAGTCTGAGCCAATGCTCATGGGGAAAAACATTGTGGTTGTGCTGTACAACCCACCTCAGTGCTGGTAACTAAGGGAGGACTTTAAAGTTCTGCTTTGCATTGAAATGCTTCAGACCCCCAGATTTGGGGTATTTTGAGTGATTTTTCTGAATGCCTTGACACTGTGAGGGTAGAGCCACTGATTGCTCCAGAAGGTACTTTGTGCTCTGAAACACTTAAAATCTTTGTTCATCTATCATGTAGTTTTACCTGAATCAGCAGTAAAACCTCCCAAGTCAAAGGATAATTGCCAAAGCAGCATCGACTTAATTTATCTGAATAAAAAAATTAAAAAAAGAAAATAACCTTTGAAAAAGTACCTTGCAGCTACACAGATTGACAAAATGCATCAATTATAGTTTTGCTCACTTTATAATTAACACTGCAGTAAGTGCACAGTGAACTTTACCACACGGTTGATTAACCGTAAGGCTCCTGCTATTAACTTGGTCTCAGAAACAAGGGCTTGGACTTTAATTTAAGAGCAGAACTCTGCACAACAACTGAGCGAGTCTAAAACAACCTGACATATCTTTACAAGCTTCAATTTAAAGTACACAAGTGAGTGATGGCACCTTAAGTGGAGCAGAGGGTTTGTGTTGCTTCTCTCAGGCACGTTGGGTATGGGAAGGATCAGTTTTGAATGAGCTTTTGGGATGTTTTAACCAACATCAATGGAGAGGCTTTTCCAGTGGAGTCTAAATGCCCTCTGTATCTTCTTTTTTTTAATAGAAACAAGTGTGGTGAGGAGCAGCTGAGGGGACCTGGGGTTGTTCAGCCTGGAGAGAGGGACACTCAGGGGAGACCTTCTGGCTCTGACAGATCCTGACAGGAGGTTGGAGCCAGGGGGGGGTTGGGATCTGCTCCCAAGGAACAAGTGACAGGACGAGAGGAACCAGCCTCAAGTTGCCTCAGGGGAGGTTTAGTTTGGACTGAGGAACAATTTCTTCCCCTCCAGGGATGTCCAGGCCTGGCCCAGGCTGCCCAAGGCAGTAGTGGAGTCCCTGTGATTCCTGGAGGGGTTTCCAGGCTGTGGAGCTGTGGTGCTGAGGGACATGTGGCAGTGGTGGACTTGGCATTGTTTTAGCCGTTCTACTCAATGATATTCACTCTTCTGACTTAAATGATCCTATGATTCTATGAAATTAGCATTCCAGCTTCTGGGAAATTAGGCTGAAATCTCCAGGTATACTCTGATGATATTTCCACTTTTTTTATGACAGTAAAAATGTTGCTGTTTCTGTCAGCTCAGTGATACTGTAGTCCCAACCCCCCTTCTCACTTCTGTCTTCTTGACTTTGTGTATTACAAAAGTATTTCTGTGAACCCCTGCCATGATGTATCTCTGACCAGCCCTGAAGATGATTTATACCATGAGAGAAATAACTCAGGACAGTCTAAATCTAGACTCTCTCTTAGTGTGAAAGACTAAAACCAAAAACAAAGTAGTAGGTGTTCTGTGTAAGCAGTGCCTGGCTAAGATGAAAGAGTAGCCTGCTATGAAGAAACTTGCCTAGAATGGAGGATGCACCAGACCAGACACAGTTTTTGGTGGGATGTGGGGAGTATCTCTACATTGCCTGTATGTCCCTGTTCCAGGCGTACCAGCATTTCCCAACTTCACAGGGAAGCAAACCCAAAAGTACACAAACATTTTCAGGTGCTGCATCATGGGGGATTATAAAAGCATAGTAAAATACGATAGAAATTGGAGGTTATTCCTGTATACGAACCAGCATTTCTACCATTTTACAGCTGTGCTAAGTCAGGTTGAGAATAGTGGCATTTATTGAAGCATTGTGGTGTTACTGGAGAAACGTGTTTCTGTGTTAACATTTGAGCAACAGCAGCTGGAGAGAAGCTGAGGTTCTGTTACTTCTTAGCATCTGGAATTTGATTTCTGCTCACATTCATCTGAGAATTCGTCTTGTATGGGCACTCTGGAAAGCCAAGACAGTCGGAGCCAGGTCACTCTTGTGCAAAATGCCACCCCCGTGAGGATCTGAGACATGATGTGGTAACTGCTAATGAGCTGAGCTGGATCTGATCTCTTGGCTTTACAACCAGTTTCCAGTCCTATAACACATCAACTCCTCCTCATGGCCATAATTCTCTTCTTTGAAGATCCATTCTTTATTCACTCAGATCTTCCCCGTGCCTCAAGAACATCGTCAGGAGAAATTATTAAAAGCAACGGGCGTAAAAATCCCCATTCCACTGTTTTCCTAAAGCGTTTAGAGTGAGAAAAAATTAGGGGAATTCACATTTCACATGTGTTTAAATTGCTAATCTCGCCGCTCCATCTGCATTGGTGAAAACATTTCACAGTAACTCTTACTTGACAATATTTTGGCAGAACTGTTAGAAAAATTGTTGGAAGCCTAGGAGTGGAACTGAAGCATGAAAGCTAAACTGCACGCCGCCCGAAAGCTGGGTTATTAGCATGACAGGAGAAGCTTTCCGAGCGGCAGTGCTTTGATAGGATGAGGAAAGAGGTGGGGAAGGGAAAGAGGTGATCTGGGTCATCCACCTTCCCCCCCAGTGTCTGGAGACATGGGTCTCCATGGGCTGGGCCATTCTCTGTTGCAGGTCTTCGGCGCCGTGGGCTGGGAAGGCCTCGTGTGTCGGGAAAGGAGCCTGGGGGAAGCGCTGCCAGTGTCCTCGCTGACCCAGCTGAGGGAGAGGAAGAGCACAGCAAGGTGGAAAGGTATCATTTTAGTTACACTGAAGGGAGGTTCTTCTCCCCCTCTGCTCTGCACCAGTGAGACTGCAGCTTGGAGTGTTGTGCCTAGTGCTGGGCTTCCCAGTGAAATACTAGAGGGAGTCCAATGGAGGCTATGAGGATGATGAAGGGACTGGAACATCTCTAATGAGGAAAGGCTGGAAGACCTGAGGGTGTTTAGACTGGAGAAGAGAAGCCTGAGAGGGGATATTATGAATATTTGCAATTATTTGAAAGTTGGGGATCAAATAGAAGGGGCCAGTTTCTTCAGCAGTGCCCTGTGACAGGGCAAGTGGTGATGGCAGCAGGTGAAACACAGTAAGTTCCACCTCAACATGAGGAAAAACTTCTACATTGTGAGAGTGACAGAGCCTGGAACAGGCTGCCCAGAGAGGTTGTGGAGTCTCCTCCTCTGGAGGAATTACAAACCCAAATGCATCTGTTTCTGTGTGGGCTGCCCTGGGTGACCCTGCTCTGGCAGGGCGGTTGGACTCGATGATCTCCAGAGGTCCCTTCCAACCCCTATCAGTCCAGGGTTCAGTTTCTGAACCAAACTGAAAAGCAATGCTGATACCTAAACCATGTGAGGAGTAGAAGAAAACAGAATTTGAAACACAACTTTGCTTGGAAAAAACAGGATGAGATCACTTAGGGCTGAAATGTCACAGTTGTGTTTTCCAGTGGGTCTTTGCCCTCAGGTAGTTTCATGGGTCTGTTTGAAGGGTCCTGAAGGCTGAAGCACCTTGTGCTACTTTTAAATCCCCAGTAATCCTGTCTGCTGAGAAACTGGGGAAGTTCACATCAGCACACAGGGCTCATTTCTGCAAAGGGAAAGTGATAAATTTAATGTATGTGCTCTTGAGGGAGGTCATTGGTACAGTCAAACATGTAGTCACATCATGTTTTTCTCTACATCTTCTTTTCTAATCTTCAGGAAACCCCGTTGTCTCCAACAAGAGCTAATTCCTGTAGTGAGGCACAGCCCACAGAGGTGTTTGTGTCCTGCTCCACAGTGGCTGCTGCCTGACAGGATTTATGGCTCTGATGTCCTTCATTCATCGCTGTGCTGCAGCTACAATGAGCTTTTCATTGTGGTGAGCTCTCTGGGTCAAATCACACACTGGACAATGCAAATATCATGATTTCCTAGAATTAGCTTTTTCCTTCCAAGTAGCAGTTCCTAGATTTCTCAGGTTTGCCTGTTGCTACTTTGTCTGGTTTGTTTGTACCTGCTGTTGCTGTGGGAGGGGGGGGATGTTGCTGGTTTGCCTTCCAAGTTTTGTGCCTAAACCAAACAGCATTTTCAGTAACTGTTCAAAGCACTACACTATTGCAGCTGTAAGGCTGCAGAGATGCCCAGAAGAGGAACAATGGTGGCTTCGTGCCATCAGTTCTGAAGCCAAGGCTGCAAAATTCACAAGCAGGGCATTTTGCTGGGGACTTAACATTGGTCAGACCTGCCTCTCTGGGAGCTGCAGCACCTTAGAGCAACCTGGAGGTTATCCTCATGCTCTGTTAGTAGTACTAAGGTATTGCTCATTAGTTCAAACCATCAATGCCTGTTCTGTTTGGCTTCATACAAAGGCATCAGACATTAATTCCATGCCTCAAAAGCAAGGACTACAAGAGACAGCAGAAAGAGAAAGTGGGAAGGAGAAAAGTCAAGAAAGGGGTGAAGTCATTTGTCCATGGTCACCAAAGTCATAGGCAAATGCAGAAATAAAGAGAAGACTTCCAGTGCCCTGGCTCTTGGTCTTCCATGTAATAAGATCTTTTTTGCCCTGAAGATGAAGATGGAAAAGGGAAGAGTCTTCTCTTCCTGCTATTTTGAAGCATTGTAATCAATTAACAGAGCAATCAGTGCAGTTTCTCTAGCAGGTATGCTTTTCTGCTGCCCCTTTGGTGACAAAACTCTTCCAGAGGTGTATAACTTTACAAGACCTTTCCCAATATCTTGAACATTGTTGATCAATTTTGATGCTTCAATCTATGGTTCTCATCCATCTAAATAACCATTAAATTACACTATGTGGTAACCTAGTGGTTTAATTATCACTCCCAAAACTAGTTTCTCTTTGGGTTTGCAAGATAGCAATTGGTTTTCTTCCCCCCCCCCCCTTTTAATTGATTTGTGTGCATGTGCATGTGGGTGTGTGTTTGAGTTACACCCAGGCAGAAATGGTGTGAAAAATCTTTATATCTACAAGAAGTGATGAGATTTTTGTGGTTTCTATTGCATCAGATGTTGCTTAGATGACTGCTCTCTGTTGTAACAGGAATACAGTTGCCTTTTTAGTGTTTGCTTTGCATGTTGACACTTTAAGCTATTGTAGACAATTTTTTAAAACAAAAAGAAAACTGAAGAAAAACCTTCCAGTCCCAGAAATTTCCTGTTGATTTTTTCTACCAGAGCAGAGTTTTGCTTTTCAACAATAACCCCAGATGCTGGGGGAAACAAAAAAAAGTTTCCCTTTTTAATTGATTTGTGTGCAGGTACCCCAGCTGCTGGGGTAATGCCACAGTGAGTGAATGACACAAGCCTTGCAGTGGAGGTCACTGGGATTGCTGGTGTATGTGACTGTCCTCTGCTATGAGTAAAGGTGGTGATCTGCTACGTGCAGGTGAGGTGGCATATGGAACTAGGGACCTGGGGAAAAGGAGGCTCAGGGGAGACCTTCTGGCTCTGACAGCTCCTGACAGGAGGTTGGAGCCAGGGAGGTTGGGCTCTGTTCCCAAGGAACAAGTGACAGGACAAGAGGAACCAGCCTCCAGTTGCCCCAGGGGAGGTTGATGTTGGAGCTGAGGAACAATTTCTTCCCCTCCAGGGTTCCTCAGGCCTGTCTCAGGCTGCACAGGGCAGGGGTGGAGTCCCCATCCCTGGAGGGGTGTCCAAGCTGTGGAGCTGTGGTGCTGAGGGACATGAGCCAGTGCTGGGTTAACAGTTGCACTTGATGGCCTGAAAGGTCTCTTCCAACCAAACCAATCCTCTGATCTGTTGTCTGCTGCAGTTTCTGAGTGATGGTACCAAGATGACATCATGTTGTGGGCAGCATCTACCCTGTGCATTTTTATGGCCTGGTTTTGTCTCTGAACATGACTGAATGTAATAGTAAAAATCCTTCTAGGCAAGCTTATAAATAAGTTTGTTGAGAGATCCCAGTCTGGTTCTGTGAGATTTTGACTTCATTGTTGGTTCCAGGCTCTTTAGTCTGCTGCAAGACAGAGTTGCCATGTGGAGCCACCACCCTGTCTGTTCTGGTAGCACTGTGCTGATTTTAACAGCTCTGCATCTGCTCCTGAGGTTTTGTTCAGCATGAAGGACTTGGTGGGACTTTAAACCATGTTGGACTTTAAACCTTGTTGGAAAGACTTTAAACCCTTTAGTTGACCACTTTAAACCCTTTAGGCAGGTTAACCTGCTCTACTGGCTTTCACCTGATCTGAGACACACGATTCTGCAACAGGACATACTCTTGGAAGCTGAATTTGACTTACTCTTAAATATTAAATAAACTCACCTTACATTTGTGCTGGAAACGTTGCACACTGACTGTTCATTTTGGTTCCTTACGCTGTGTGAATTCCCATGGTGGTTGGTCACCACACACTGGAGTGACATGGACTTGGAAATCCATTTCTGAAATGCTCTTGCCAACAACATCCTCTGTAGATAAAATTGCCTTTCTACCCCATGTTCCTTGACAACAGCTTCCTCCCGTGTAGCTAGATAGATGTAGTCATTACTGAAAAGTGTAAATAAAGAATCCTTTTAGTGGTGTAGTTTCCCTGGGTACCTACTGTGCTCTTATTATCTAAAACATACTCCCCATCTGTAGTTCTGTTCTATTAAAGGATAAAGACCTAAGTCTGAATTAAAAATTAAAATGCTTGTTGTAGATTGGAGAGTGAGGTCTATTAGAATCTATCTGGTGCTGGGCTCACTGTACAGTAGATAGATGATGCTGAGCACCAGTTAAGCAAGGGGATGAAAAATGAGTGATTTTCATCATTCAGTTAAATATAGTGCTAAGTGGTATGTGCTAGCATTAAAAGCAAATTACTTAGCACTTCACCAATCACAGCATGAGAACATTCCATTGGAAGCAGTATTTCCAGTGATGCTCAGTCCTGGGTTTTATTAAATAAATCAGCTGTTAATGCTTAGGGAAGCAGTTGAAGATGTATTGCTATGATAATAAAAAGATTGAAAATGTAAAAATAAAGAGAAGCAGTACCTCATTTTAATTAAATGCCCTAAGAAAACCTCCTGCTCTCTTCACAACAAAACTCCAAAGTGCTGGTAGATCTGTTATTTTTGTGTCTCCTGGATCTTCTTTAGGTCTTTCTTTCTTACTAATGAATATGACCTTTTCCTTTTTTTTTTTTCCTTCTTTATAATGACATCTTTTTTTCTCATAAATCTGCTGCCATGTCAATGAACATTTTGATGAGCTTTTCTGATTCCCTCTTACATCTCCTTGATGGGATATTATTATCTGGTAATCTAGAGATGGGGAGCTTGATCCTCAGCACAGGTACTTTTTAGCTGCTCAGTTAAAGGTGACAGAGATGTGGGAATTGGCACTAGAAGAGGTTTGGACACTGAGGGCTGCTTTGCATTGTTTAGCAACCTTGTGTCCTCCACAGCAGTGGCCTTTGGGAGACAGATCTGCTGTGAGAAGTCAGACCATTCCTGAGCCACCTCCTCCTCCTGAACAGGACTCATCTGGCAGAAGCAAAAGTCCTGGGAATGCCACATGCAGGAGATGGCCCAAGGTCTGAGCCACAGCTGCATCTTCAGCAGGACAGTCAAACATTAGGAGAGAAAGCTACAGTTTGAGTACCAAAGTCAGACAATTAGGGAGACTCTGCATGAAGCTGTCTTGAAACTTCCATTTTTCCCCTATTTCTTAGGGATATTCTCCCCATTCCTTGGGGAATCCTATTCTGAGTTTTCTTCTATAACAAGGTTTGAAAACTGATTATAAAAAGGGACGGACAAAGTAGAAAGATGAAAAAAGACTCTTCTGTCAGCACATAATTGCAGGAGCTCAGTCATGGAGTAAAATGCCACCTCTGCTGGGATTCATTGTGAAACTGACAGAACAGTTGTTTTCTGTGGTCAGGGGAGGAAGGATAAGGAACAATCAGCTCAAATTTCTTGCTAATACTGTTTCTTTCTGGTTTCTGGAGACAGGAGAAACCACCATACCCAGGGGAGAAGCTAGAGACAGTTCATCTATTTTTAGTACCAAGGTTGGCTGGAGATGTTCAGAGTTTTCTTTTGGCCCTACATTTCTGGAATGCTGAGCTATTTCTGAGCTCTGCCCCAAACGAGTACCAAGCCCAAATGGAAATTGAAACTTGTGCTTAATCCTTGAGTGAAATAACTCTGGGTTTATATTAGTTGTTCCATGAATAGCCTGGGATGTTGGAACTGAAAAAAATACTCTGTAAATTCTTGACTTATTTCAAAATGTTCACATGTGGAAAAAAACACCTTAGTTTTTTACTATATATCTTCAAAAACAAGGCTTTTGGTACAGCAGATTTTCATTCTCATTTCTTGATCTTCTCAGATGTGCACTCAGAAGTTGTCCTGGTGGGTTTTTTTTGTTCTTGCTTGAAAAGATCCTTATTCAAGTTGCTTCTTCAAACTTTACAACAGCATGTGATCTTTGTGGTACTAATAGAACCTTTTCTAATCCAAATATTTAAGGACATGGTATTTAACCTAGTTTTTCAAAATAGATAATTCCTTTATTTGATTTTTTTCATTTTCTTGGCTGACATGGAATGGTTCTGATGCTTCTTTTCTGGGGATGCCAATCCTGTCATAGACACTAATATGAAATAATGACACAAGGTTGACTTAACTAGACATAATAGGGCACATTTCTAAATCACTCTGAATGTTATATATATATATATATATGAGGTACATGCACAGATCTCACTACTTGTTAATGAAATTGGAGAAGTTCCTCATCTTCACTATGATTAATAATAGCTTCCTACTCCAAAGGCACAGAGTTTTTATGTAATAAAATGATAAAGAAAGGACTTCTCAGAACATTCTTTCAGATCAATTTTGGAATTTCATGCAGTGGAAAACACAACCACATTGAATTTGAAGTGATACACAGCTATAGTTGCATTTAAAGCAGTGCAGGAAGGTGTATGTGTGTGATTATCAGTATAGAATGATCCATATCTATATATTTTTTGTCTATATATCTATTTTATATACATATAACACAGGACAGATTTCAGTGGCAAGGTTTTGTATTTCAAACCCTTTCAGGGATTTGTCTGTTGTTCATGCTGCTTAAGTCCTTATTTAATATTTTTGAATTAAAACCCAGCAATTGAATGCTTTTGCCCTTTTCCACACAAATTACCTGTGAATAAATCAGAGAAGCTCTAAACTACAGGAGAAGGTGTGTTACTTTTTCATGGAATCTTTCAAATTAGAGCTGGAAAAGTCTTGACATTTTTAATGGTCTCATCATGTGATGTTTTTTCTTTAACAGCAGGTGGACAGAACTGCATCCAGCCTCCTGTTCCCCCCACCACCCTTTTTTTTTTTTTCTTTTTTTTCCCACATTTCCTTTTAGAATTGCTTCTCTTTTGGGTCTAGTAACTGCACTGGCCCTGGAAAGCTCAACACATTCTACTGACCTACTAACAACTCTTAAATGGCTTTTCCCTTTGAATCCATGGCCTTATGCATGTGAATCCAGCTCATCAGGATCACAACCTTTTACTCAAGGCTGGGGCTGTGCCAGGGTCTGAAAAGGTTCTGGTTCCTCTAACAACCAGAGTGGTTTTGCAGGGAACGTTGAAAGAGCTGGTACAGGCACAACTTGGTCCAGAGAGAAAACAGAGCACAAGAAGAGCTGCTGCATTCAGGTGACTCTTTTAGCTTTCCTCTAGCCCTGCTGTTGCCATGGACCCAAGCTCTGAGCTCAGCTGCACCACCTGAAGAGATCATCTGCAGCTGCTCTTCCATGCAGGAGCAGCTCCTGGGGGAGTTCTCCCTCACCCAGTTCAGGATGAGCAGCAAATCCCTTCTGTTCCAGCTTTGCAGGGCTGTTCTACCCCAGACAGGTGAGGGATCATTTGCATCAGCAACTCCCACCAGCAGCTCTCAGCTCTGAGAGGAGGGTGGTGAGGACACAGGGGATTGCTGCTGTTCTGCCACCATCCAGCTGAGCTGCAACTGAGGTGGGTTTTTGCTCTCATGGTTTCCTTGGCAATCCTTTGTTTCCTATTTGACTACAAGTGGTGGGAGTGGTTAGACAGGCCTTAGAGGAGAGAGTCCTCAGAGATGGCTAAGTGGCTGGGGATGAAACATGGATTTCAATGCTTGTTTTAAACTGAGATGAAGAGAACACACAAGAAGTGTTTGAGTGTATGCAGGGTGCTCAGAGCCCTCCCAACCTCCCCCGGGATGGTGCCAGGGATGGGGCAGCCACCACCTCTCTGGCCAGCCTGAAATCCAGTGGTTTCACCACTCTCAGTCTTCCTTACATCTAATGTCAGTCTCTTCTTTTTCTTAGTTTCAAACCATCACCCTTCATCCTGTCATTTCTGAGGTTTTATTATGATTCTTCCAGGGACACATTCTGCTGCTGCTTCCATCGTTCCTTTTGTCTGCTCAGATTGAAATCCAACCCACACTTTATCTGCAGCTACCTTGGGGTAGAGAACAGCACTCATCAGGACTTGCTGGCCTGCTGCAGACAACACCACTGAAGGAGGACTGGAAGCTTTTCGTGCCAGCTGCTCCATGTGGCACTACCACAGAGGGTGGATGGGGAGTCCCACCTGCAGATAGCTCTCTGCTGCCCACTCAGCTGGGGCATCCACAGCCATTGCTGGTCTGTTCCAGGGTCAGAGGAAAGAAAAGGATGCTGCAAATGATTCCACTTCGAGGGAAGGACCCAATCTGAGGACTTCTTGAGGCTTCTGGTCAGATGGGACCCAGACAGGAGAGGAAAGGGGCCTCCTACAAGGTCAGAGCTTCGTCAGCCAAGGCCACGGTGTTTTCACTGGCTCTGGAAGGGGAGTGATTTGCCTGGGTAATTAGGTCAGGATTGTAATAGTTTGGCTTCCTTTTATCCTTGTTATGTGGATAACTCAGATTTATTTTCTCTTCCTCACAAGACTCAGCAGCCCAATTTCACCATTGACACGGTGCTTATCAGCAGTTAGTAATTGGATAGTGCAAGCCATTTGTTTGATAAAGCTGAACTGTTCATTTTGGGTCTCTAAAAGCTAATAGGCATTGTTCCTTCTTTGACATTTGATTTTAATGGCTGTAATGTTGCTCCTGTCTCAACAGCTCTATGTCTGGGTGTTTCCCTTGACTCCAGGCTTTCTCTGCAGGCTGCAGGAGACTGGATTTAACTCTTCAGCTTCTGGCATCTGTGATAGTTTCCTGGCTCCTCCAAGTGCTGCTGGATCCCATGGAGCTGTCAAAGGCAAAGTGTGAGGATTCAGAAGTGAATTAAAGCTGAAGGTAGAGGTGCTTTTGGTTTGTTGTTTGTTTTTTTTTCTCCCAGGTCTGCATTGCTCTAGTTAGCTCAGAAATAGGGTAACCATATATATATGGTTATATATATAATGAAGATATGTATATATATATATATCTCTTCATTATAGTCATGCACTAGTGTGATCCTCCGGAATTTGGTGAGGTGGGGTGAAATTTGGATAAAAAAGGGGTGTGCAAACCTTCTGACTGTACCTTTTGCAGCTGATGGAGTTCCCTGAGGTACCTCTTTTGTTACTGGCTTATTGCAGCTCTTTTTTCTTCAGCCTTCAAGCAAAATCAATTCAGGAACTACTCTGTTTTAAGGCTCTTTTTATGAGACTGGCCTAATCTACATATGGCATTGCCCCTACTTTACAGTCTTTTAATTGGCTACAAGCAGCTTACCATATTGATTGAAAAATTCTTCTGGTTACCTTTAGAGCTGCAGCTAATTATGATCTCTCTCCTCTCCTTGTCTTCTTGATTCGTAGTTCACGTCTCCTCCTCAGGAGCTCCCTCTTTTCTCTTTCAGCCTGGAGTCTTGTCTGCTGGAATTCATTCCCATTCTGAATTCACTCATGCCTAGCTGCTGCTGTTAGAAAGATGCTGAATGAGATGGACCCCAGCTCTGGGGCTGGATGGCAAATTCTGCTTTCCAAAGAAATAACTGGGCAGCTCTTGATAGTGTCATTATATTGTCTAGAGACTAGTTCAGCAGCAAAATAGCAAATATACATGAAAGTAGAATTGGCCCTAAGTATTTTGTGTGGTGGTTTTATAGGGTTTAAAGAGAGGTTACAGGGAAAATTGCTGTCAGTAAATAAAAGAGATATTTTGATACAGTTAAGTAGAATCCTTTCTGGAAGGGCTGTTAAAAACAGCAGCTGTCACTTAACAACTAGCAAAGCTAATTCACTAACTTCTTATTATAGAAGGAATACCAGAAGAAAATTATATGATGAAATACTATTTTCCAGAAAGCTGCCTGTAGTAATTTCTCCTAGATTGTGATCCACAAACAAAACAAAAACAAGACAAAGCAATACAAACAAACAAACAAAAAAACCAAACACAAAACCAGCCAAACAACAAGAAGAAATGTGAAATATTGGAGAACACCCACATTATTTTTAGGACTGGTACATCAGATGGCTGTACAGCCCTCCCTGCTGATGCAATCAAGGGGAAATATGTCTAAGCAAGAGAGATGTGAAGTGGCACAGAACACTGTGTCGGGTCTAAAGCTGATCAGAAAGATTCTACTTGAAATCCTGTGGCACAAACTGGGAGCAGAAGTTTTAGCCTAGTTCAGGAACTTGGAAGAAAGTGATTCCAAGATCTGGAAAACATTGTCATCCATCTTTTTGGAGTAAAAAGTATGAATTCTTTTTATCATTCTATGTCTTTAATATTCTTATTTCCTTCTTTTATGCCTTATTTTAATCCATGTAATTCAAACGAGAGCCAAATGTGTTGTGGCTGAATGTCATGTATATATGGTATATAACAGAACTATGATTAACTGTATGAATAATTACCAGTTGCAACTAAACAATTCAGATGGATAGTTTCATTAAGAAAACAACATGGGGTCATTATAAAGTTCTGGTCGCTGCCCCCAGTCTTAGAAAAAAAACAAACCAACCCTAGTTCTCTGAAAGCACCAATGTGAACTGGTGATAAAATATCCCAAGTAGGCTCACATTAAGCTGGATAATATGCAGGCTGCTTGATTTGTATTGAATATGTGTCTGGTGGCTGGAACCCACTGTAATGAACTAGCCCACAAATCACAGCTTAATGGGAATCTACTTATACATATTGCTTAATTAAAAGTTGTGAGCTTATTAACATGTGTCTTTGGCAGTGAGCTTTGGGGATGTAATCTCTGTGCAAATAAGACTAGGTTGTAAAAGTTTTATAGATTGACAATGATATTAAATTCCATACCTTAATAACCCATCGTTTTCTCCAAGTGTGGCTCCCACTTGTTATTTATTCAAAGCTCTGACAAATTATTTGTTTCTAATCCTTTCCAGGGTAGGACTTTGTGTACTTCTTTCTCTCAGGAAGCTAATGCTGCTGATGCTTTGTCTCCTCCCATCTCTTTTTTGGGGTATTCCTAGCTATTCTGACTGGCAGACAGGCTCAGAGACTTGGTTTTTGTTACAGAGGCACCCCCTGGCACAACACCATTAGCTAGGATCGTGCCAGTGTTTCCATTAGAAACCTCTGTTTTCAGGGGTTTATAACTCTACTGTAAAAACTGGTTTTGGATAGAAGGTCTGAGGGGGAGAGAACATTTTTGAACAATTAGGACAAAAATCTGCAGCATGTTGCTTTTTATTTGGTTACACAACTTTCATTTCTGTGGAGTTGGTTTCAGAAGCACTTCTGTCCAAGTTTTCCCCCCTTTTTTGGCTTTTTCTGACATCCTAGCTGGGCTGGTTCTCCTCCATCTCAGCCAATTCCACTTAATTTTTGCCCATTATTGCTTTCATTTCACTTTATAAAAACCCAGCAGAATAAAGCCATCTTTTGTAAGGCTTTATAAACATGACTCCTGAATGAGGTACCTCTTGTTTTTCTATGGAAGCATTCGAGTTATTTCACCCTATTTGGCACCTCTCCTTAGAGACCTGGCAGTGAGATGATGGTACAGGGGAGAAAAAGGGAAAGAATTGGCTAAGTGGAGGTAGAAATGAGCTTCCAGAGGTTGCTGCAGTGCTTTCCATGAATATCATGGACACCATAGCTGTCCTTTGAGAGGAGACTTACAGTTTTCACAGCACACCCTCTGAATCCCAGATCTGTGACAGAGCAAAGAAAATAAAGCTCCATTCTCAGTACTTTTGATGGCTTCAGGAGATCTGCTTGAGGAAGGGGCTGTTGGCTGTGGAGAGGCCTCTTTCCCTCCATATCCCACCTGAGAACACACATGGTGAAGAGCTCTGCTTTCCCCCCAGCTGACCTCCTTGCCAAAAAGAGAGCTAGAAACCATTTCAAACAGATGTTCTGCTTCATGTGAGAAAGTTGACTTCATTGCCAGCACCAGCTCACTCTGAGCATGTGCAGATGGAACCAGCTCTCCTGAGTGAGTGGAGAGGTGAGGACTTGACTCCCCACAAAGGACTTGAGCATGGGAGGTGAGATCAGTCTAAGCTGATCTAACTGCACTAAGCTGCATGGTGTTTACCAGGGGTCTGCCTGCCATGAGACCAAACACTCTTGTGCCTCCTAAAGCTTTGAGCTGAAAGCTTTGGGTTGGACCATTACCTGAAGCCTACAGGTAGGGGAAGTTCTTGTTGAGGAAAAGGAGATAAAAAGGGTTTGTCTCTGGAGAGGCTTCCTGAACTAGATTCTAGCCTGGAACTAGTTTATACCCCCATCCTTTGTACCACAGTGGGATCCCATGACAACAGAGATGCAGCAGAGCTCAAGGTATCACAGCTGGGGTTTGTACAAAGCCTGGCCCAGCAGGTGGTGCCTGGGTGAGCACTATGTGATCAACTATTAATCACCAGTGATTGATAACGAGACATTTCTCCCTAGAAGGGGCTGCAGATGAATACACTGTAGTTAAAGAAGTATTGTTTTATATATATATATATAACTCAAATAAGCTGGTTCACTGCTCTACTCACAGCTGTTTACATAACTGCCTATGACAATTGAATAAACTAAGTTGTAATAAAGCACCCATGAAGGATTTTCTTTTTGTGCCCCACAGATTCTGAATCCTGTACACAGAGCTGCTGTTTTTATTCCAGTTGTTTCCTTCTTGCATTCATCAGCAGTTCTGACAGGTCAGAAAATAATTATGGCAGCTTGGCACAAAACTGGGTTATATTCTGAACAATTGATTAGAAAAAGATCAAGTCAAATGTGGTTTGGATTTCAGACTCCGTGACTGAAGGAATTTGGAAATAAATGGTTGTTTCAACCTGAATTGTCAAAATGTTTAATTACAAAAAAAAAAAAAAAAGAAAAAAAAAAAAGAAGGATCTGAGTATTCTTGAAGGAAATTGTTCTGACAAAAAGTTCAGCAACACTTCTATATTTTCATAAATCCATTTGATGGCACATTTTTGTCTAAGAAAATTTTCCCTGCTTTAATCCCAAAGCTACACACTCTTAGGACCTGACTCCAGAAAACAATTAAACGCCACTGGAGTCTGTGGAACTTGAGCAAGCATTTGAAGTCTTGAACATGCAAAGTTTCTGGCCTGATTCCTGATGAACCTCATTCTTTAGAACTCCCTCTTAATTAATTTGATTAAGTAGCATTTTGTCTGAGACACCCTCCATTGTGCAGAAAAGGAAAGGAAGAAGAGCTCGTTGGCAGTTAGACTAATGAGAAAATGGTAATTTCTCTAACACCCTGCCAGGGTCCAGTAAAATACTACTCGCATTAAAATAAAAGTTATATTTGCCCTAATCTTTTAGAGATGTGTGATTCTTTCAAAATGATATTCAAATCAAAGGCTTATTACTGTCCCAAGCCTCAGCCCATTTGTTCTAAGAGGTATGTTTGAATTCCAGGGAAGAAAAAAGGAGAATGAACTGCAAATCTGTCTTACATGCTTTTGTACTGTAGCCTTTCCAGAATTTTTATTACTATTTTTTTTTAATAATAAAAATGAATTTATGCCTGTGGAATATCCTCACTCATCAGGCAGCCAAGCATTGAACTGGAAGCAGTTTGTGTGGTATTTTACCTGGGTAAATGAGGGATGATGTTACCATGTTACTGGACCATGTTACTAAGGACTGTGAGTCCTTTTTTTCTAAGGAATGAGACAAAAATATCTTTTTTTGCCTAGGCCACTAGGTCATCAACAGTAAAAGCATCTAGAGCTTGACTTGGTGTCTAGAGAACACAAGGGGAATATTTCAGTTATTTTCTGTTGGGTTCTTCATGCTCTTGGGCTAGATTTTACCATCTGAAAAGTCTATTTTGAGTGGTGAAAGAATAAGAAGTCTTGTTAGATGAAGGACTGCAAACAAAACCTTAGGAATGCCTGTAATGAAATCCTCTGAATTAACCTTTCTAAAAAGTCAATTTGAGTCCGTGCTTTGTTCTATCCAAACTTGAAAGTGCCAGGGTCTAGGGTAATCTTTCATTTTTATTTTCTTGTTTCTTTAAGCTCAGTTGGGAGACAGAAGTCTTGGCATTCTCACATTCACTTTTCCTGGGATTTCTGTACAGAATCAGAGTAGCATCCTGGCATCTGAGATTTGTTAATTGCTGGCTTTATATAATGAGCACCTGATGATGCTCTAAGAGAACATCAATCCTTTTTCACCCTGCCCTTGTGAGGGTATATTGTGTTGTGTTTCTCCATGCTAAACAAGACCAAGAGTGACTACTGGAGCCAGAAGAAATAAAAGCAAGGTATCCCCCAGTAACTGGAGAGCCAGTACATGTCATTGATTTATCTGCCTCTGCTCTTGGCATGGTATAAAGAGCTCTGTGTGAACCCATCTGGGAATGACAGACAGACAGCAATCAAGGTAGTCCTTGAAGAAGTGACTGTAAATGTGACAGAGAATTAGTTTATATACTCCTTGGCTTCTTGAGACCTTCATTACACCTGGGTGGGTCTGGGGCTATGGCCACTGCCAGCTCTGTTTGCTGGCAGAAAGTTCTTGGGTTGCTTACTGCACAGCTGGTAAATGAAGCTGCCTTGGGAGTGTGAGAGCAGGGATTTCACCCCCAACCCTCTCCAAAGGTAGTAACCCAACACTTTGTGCTAAGAAGGAGATTACACTTGGGCAGTGAGTTCACTTTGCACTGCTGACTGTGTTTCTAACCCACAGGATCTGAAAGCAGCTGCTTGGTGAGGAAGCAACTCCTGCACTGGATGAAGATCCCAAGGTCTTCCCCAGGCTGCTCCATCCCTCCTCAGCTCTGCTTTGGAAAGAATCTCCCCTAAGCCTGTGTTCACTATTGATAACAGAGGTCTTGATTTAAGGATTAGCAGCACTGGGATGAATCCTGTTACTGTAAAATGGATTATCTGTCTTTCCCTTGCTCACCTTTTCCCATGTGACTTCAGGCAGTGGGAAAAAAAACTCCATGGGTGCAGCTCATGGAGGAAAGAACAAGTTAGATCAGGCAGTGCTCAGCTGCAGATCCTGAGACTTCAAACAGCAGACTTGGATGGATACAGGGGGATGCAGGCAACGGGCTTGGATGGATACAGGGGGATGCAGGCAGAGCAAGCTCCTCCTCACCAGCCTGATGTCTCTGCCATCCTTTCCCCATCCAGTGCTACGTTCACATGAAGGCTGATCTCACAGTAAGTCACTGCCCAGTCTAAAAAAAGGTGGGGTATTGATATGTTTGTTTTGCATGTTTAGATCCTGGAATATAGCTTATTTATGCTTTTTTTGGGTGGGCTTTTTCTTTTGTGATGTTATTCCAGCTCTTGACTTTGCCGGTATTCACTGCCCTTTATTGAATTGGATGGGGGGACAGTTCTTCTGTTTTTAACCAATTTTGAACTGTTTCCACTAGCAGTTTACAACACTGGGGTGAAAAGCACTTAAAATGTGGCACAGATATTACCATGCAGTTTGGGTTTATTCACATTTAAGCCTCACTTAAAACTGTGCATAGAAATGGCTGTTTCCAGTTGCTCCTTGGGCTTTGGGCATTGACTGCTGTATGTCACAATTTCAACTGGTGCAAAGTGAAGTTCATCACAAATTCATCGTTTTTTCACAATTTTAAAACTTCAGCTGACTTGCAGTGGCTTGTAGGAAACAGGAGTAGTGAATCTCTTGGAGAGAAGAAAGGATGAGCTCCTATTTCTGGTGTAATAATTGCTATGGAACTTAAAATCTTGATACAGATAAAAATCAAAATGCTTCAAACAAAATGAAAATAGCTGAATTCTTCTATCACTAAAAAAAAACCCCACACAGATCCTGTGCTAAATGTTGTTTTTTCTCTCATTTCAGTGCTTCTTCCATTCTCTGGCTCTTTTAACTATCATTGCTCTCTGGGTATCTCTCTACCAGGCTCCATCCTTTAGCCTTCTCTATGTTTGTTTCGGAGTATTTCTGTCACACAAACACAACCTCAGCTCTTTTTGCTCTGCTTCTGACTCCTGTTGCTTCCTTGCCTCTGTAGACCTGTTATACTCCTACCCTAAACTACCAGCTCCTCTACACCATGTCTGAAGTGTCTCTGAAGACCACACTGCTTGAAGAGTCTCCTTTTTTTCCTGGTAGAAGTTCTTCCTTCCCTGCTTCCCACCAGTGCTGCCCAGCCTCTGGGGCAGCCTGTCCCTCCCAAATCCCCATCCCTGCCCTTACAGCTCTTCATCTCCCAGAACATGCCAGTTTCTCAGAGCCTGTCCACAGCCATCTGCCCACCTTGGGAAACCTCTGGAAAGCCACCTCAAAGAGAAGTCTGTTTGTCCATTCCCTTGGCCATGTGACTGCTCTCCAAGCATCTCCTCTGTGCCACCCTCAGTCTCCTGCATTAAGCAGTTGTTGGCTTCTACACACCACAATCCCTGCCTAGTGTCCCTGAAGTTCCTCCTGCAAGCTCCTCTTTTACTGTGCTGCAGAAACTCCTCCTGGGTTCTGCACAGTGCTCAGCAACAGTCTGATGTGAATTTACTCCTTTTCTGGGGAAAAAAAAAAGTTACTTAATTGTCTCTCAGTGTTCCCCCATCTGTCTGGCTAGGTGATCTAGGTGATTCTGTTCTGTCAAGGGAGTTTGACTAGATGATCCTTGGAGGTCCCTTCCAACCCCTACCATTGATTGATTCTGTGATTCTTTACCTCTTGTGTCTATGGGCTACATCCAGAGCCCACACACCAGTTTCTGTGGCAGAGGCTGTACCATTTTCTCCTGATTGTGTCCTCCAGCAGAAAAACCTGATGCTGGGAAATGCTGAGCCAGCAGCAGAAGGTGATGTTGGGCTCAAGGTCTTTGCTGGTCCCTCCTCCCGTTGTTTCTGGAGAATCTTATGGTTTTGTTTCCTTTTTGTAGCTTTTTCTTTTCATTTTGATGTTATTTATTCATGTGGCTCAGAACGGCTTCGAACAGCAGTGATGGATCCTCCTCTAGCTCTTTATATTTAGCTGTCTGGAAATGGAGCAGAGGGCAGCAGAGTGCTGCACAGCAGATTTAACCCTAACACTGGCATCATGGAGCACCACTGTTTGCAGAATAAACCCTAACAAAGTAACTAACACTGCCAGGCAATTTCTACATTTAAATCTAAATCAGGATGTACATGTGGAAAAACTATCTGATGACATTGCAGATTGTGTCGGGGTGGAGTTTTTTGTTCCCAAATAGGTCCTTCAGGGTAGCAGCTGGATTGGTTTTAAGATAGGAGCTTCTTAATCCAGGCAGATGTAGCTCTAATCAGAAGTTAATTTGCAGGGATATTCACATATGCAAATCATGTCACAATGCTGAAATGCAACCACTGTAATGAGTGGAAAATGTTAGACCCATAAATCATAGTACCACGATCATCAAAATTTCCACTCAGCCAGGACAAATTCAACAGCATTTCTGTCTTTCCAGCGTTTAGCCCATTAAAAAAAATAGAAATAAATAAATAAAAATCTGTGTTTTTGGAGAGTGTGTTACACTGGTGATCTTAAAACTCCCAAGTCTGGTATAATGAGTCCTCAAGTGCGTTATAACTTACCAGTAATTACATTTCAACATTTCTGCTTTCAGCAGTTAGTGTTTTATTCATAAACATTTAAACACTGAATTAGGCATAAAATAAGAATGTTGGCAACAACCCGGCTTAATTTCATTAACTATTAGGTAAACGTAGTATTGCTTCTTCAAATAATCCTGGGTTTGAATGCTAAAGATGTAATGAACTTCATGGTTCATAGCATCTGACATTGCTTAATTAATGGGTGCATTTATAGTACATAGGCCTCAGTAATTGATTTATATGCATGATTTGCACATACAGCTGTTAGTTCCTGTAGGAAAGTCATAATTCAAATGTGGGCATATTTTCTGGATATGGGGGAAAAAAACAACAAATAAACCCACCTCACAACCTTGTCAAGTTCCCCAAAAAAATACACACTAGCCAAGAAAGAGCAGAGGAAAAATCAAGAGGGCAGGGAAAAAACAACCAGAAGACACATGAATGTTACAGCTCTGAGTTGCCCCAGCTCACACATTTCAAATGGAAAACATGACAAAATGCTTCTCAGCATTTTTTGTGGTGCTCTTTACAGTAGAAATGGTTAAGTCTCCGTGTGCCCACACCCCTCTGAGAGCCTGTTCCTATTCCAGCCTGTGCAGGGTGAGGGGAGGCCACATTTTCCATGCCTGGGTTGAGTTTCTCTCCCTCTCTCACACGCACATAAACACACACACGAGGAATCCATAATTCAGATTTAGGAGCCAGTACAATAAAGCTAAGAAAAGGTTACACTTAATATCACACGTGTTTAGTCTTGGGGCAAATCTTCTCCTCAGCAAAGCCAAACATTGGAGACAAGGGAATTCAGCCCAGGTTTCCCAGCCTGCCCAACAGATTACTTGTGAAAGCCAAAGCAGTGTGTTGAGAAGTGGATGCTGAAGAATAACTGAGCTCAGAGTGGAAAGAGGTCTCCTGTGGCCCTTTAAAAAAGCTTGAGGAAGAGAAACAGCTGTTTCTGGATTATCCATTACCTTGGAGCTCACTCTGCAGCCTTCCTAGTCCTCGTGCTGGTCGGTGCATCCCAAGCATCGAAGATGTCCATCCCAGCCCGTGGAGTTCCAGTCCCCTCCATCCTTCTCCCTTACAACAGCCACTCCACTTTAGCAGCACCCCTGATTTCAAGGGTTCCTGCAGGAAGCACTTGCCACTTAGAGGATTTGGGTGCATTTGATTGTCCCTGAGGAATGCAGAGCACAGGCAGCTTGATGGCTTTCCCAAGCCTGGCTCCATTTCCTGGTGCTCCAAGGCAACGCTCGCTCAGCTTCTCACTCTTCAGCCCCTCCGATGCTCCACATCTGCTGTTCTAATGCCTGCATTCAGCAGGAGACTGGCAATCATAAATTTTCTCCTTCCCTTTCTCCTTTCTTTCCAAAGGCTCTCCCTCGTACACACGTTTGTCATTTCTTCGCTGTTGGCTGCTGACTGGCCAAAGCTCCACGAACAATAATCCCATTCTGATGTAAGCCAGGGGCATGACTGACTTTATGGCTTGACTGGAGGCAGGTGAAAGGGTGGAAAGGAGATTATTTTAAACTCTTAATCATCACTCATCTTTTTTTTTCAATATTCGTTGACAAGCTGCAGTGGAAACTATTTTATTTTTTTTCTTGGAACCCAGGCACTCTTCCAGACTCTCACTGGTATGAGCCCAGTGCTTTCCTTCTGAGGGTGTTCCTGCTGTCTCCTGATGCAGAGCTTTCCCATGGTGTCCATGCTGTCCTTGTGCTCAAGCTGACAATCAAAATGTCAGTTAAGTCCCCAAGAGTGAAGAGGCACAAAGAACAACAGCTGAGGACCTGAAATGAGCCCCATCCCTGCAAGTTCTGATGAGTTTTTGCCATGTAGGAAGAAAGTCTGAATACTTCAGCCCCAACCTGGGACATGCTACTGAGAAATGTTGAGTGATGGAGCAGGTTGGTTCAAAACAGGGATGGTGGTGAGGTGGTGTCTGCCTTGCTCCTGTTGTAGATGCACCTGTAGTGAGGTGGGGAGTTGTGAGGACCAGCTCAGCTCTTGACACCTCCAACATAGCACTGATGGGCACAGCAGACCTACCACAGAATGACTGAGGCACAGAAGAATTCAGTTGCTGGGATGTTCTGTTGGCAAGGAATGATTTATATAATGTGCATTAAAAACAAAAAAGTCATTTGAAATCCTAAATATAAAGGAAACTAAAACTGGGGGAAGAAAACAGGTATTGCAGTCACTGAGGTCAGGAGGTGAAGTCTTCTCCTCGTGTGCTCCTCAGCCTGCTTTTGCTGATCTGAGACAGTATTTACAAGTATTTTGATCAGGGGTTTAGATTTTCAGGGGGTTTGGCCTCTGCAGTGGTGTTCAAATCATTACATATTTTTCAGAGCAACAGAATAAGTTTCTCAGAAGATACAGGCAGAAATGGTGATTATATAAGATAACAAATCCTCAGTAATATAAACATTTTCTGCTAAGGCTTCCTCCTCTCCAGCACATAATCCAGTTCTTATTGATTTCAAAAGCAGTTGGGCTTCATCTGATCACTGGTTATTAAACAGCTTCCAAAGTTATAAAAAAAATAAAATAAAATGCAATGCTTTGCTAGAAATAATCTTTGTTTCCTTGGCAGACTGTAACAATAATAACAATTATATATAAACATGCATATACACACATTTCCTTTCCATTTTTATATCTTCAATCATCTGGAGTTCTTCAAGCATTTTATGCAGGTGAGTAAAAAATAATTATCTTGTATTTTGCAGGCACAAAGGGAAGGTATGATTGAAGTTAGCAGAAAAAAAAGGAAGAGCATTGTGAATTTTTCACTGAGATTAAAAGAAAATCACAATTTTATGAAGACTTCTCTGAGTTTCTTTGACCAGTGCAGTTTTTTTACCCTTTCCTTTCTTTTCCCAGCCTCCAGTGTCTCCTTGAGCCAAGGTTTGAACTCTCAGCAGCATTCTTGATGTTAAATTGGACAATTGGTGGAGCATATCTACCAAGCACTTGTTCTTTCTGTAGGTGACTATTTATAGGTCTACCATTACTAAAAACCTGTTCTGATCCCCTTGCTCCCATCTTGTGTGCTTTTCCATACCCCACTGGGTGCTTCCTCATCTGTACCCTGGAGCAAAGGAGGCTCAGGGGAGACCTTCTGTCTCTGACAGCTCCTGACTGGAAGGTGGAGCCAGGGGGGGTTGGTCTGTTCTCCCAAGGAACAAGGGACAGGATAAGAGGAATCAGCCTCAAGTTGTGCCAGGGGAGGTTTAGGTTGGGTATCAGGAAAAATCTCTTCCCCCAAAAAGGGCTGTCCAGCCCTGTCCCAGGCTGCCCAGGGCAATGGTGGTGTCCCCATCCCTGGAGGTGTTTCCAGCCATGGAGCTGTGGTGCTGAGCACCATGAGTCGGTGGTGCTCTGGCAGTGCTGGGTTAATGGTTGGACTGAATGATCTGAAAGGTTTGTTCCAGTCAAAACAGTGCTGTGATTCTGTGCCCAGGCTGAAGGGACAGGCACCATTCCCATGCCAGGAATTTATTCATTTATTACCATGGCAGGATGCTGGTTGGTATGGGTCAGGAAGCCACAGAAACATCTGATTTTTCTATCAGTATTAATTTTTCTCTCTTGAGTGATAGATCTTGCTGTGTGCTGTGTCCTCCAGACTGGTTCTAGAACTGGGTCTTCCCTATATTCGTGGCTGTTTGCATGGCAGGGAAGGATGCTCAAAGCTTCTGAGATCTCCTCCAGCCTGTGTAAAACCATATGGGTGGGATCTTGTGATTAAAAACAAAGCTTCCTGTAAACAGGTTCCTGGGGAAGTATTCTGCTGCTCTGCAAAGAGATTTCAGCTCATTCAAACTAAGGAACACTTTAAAACTATTAGGAGACAGTAATTTTAGCAGTTCTACAGATGATTAAAAAGTCATTTTCTAAAATATTCTCACTGGAGGGTTTTTTTCTTAAAGAAAACATTTAATTGCTCCAATCAACCATAACTGCTTGCTGGTTGTGATGGAATTGGTATACCCTGATCACAAGGTATGTGGCTGTTTTTAATATTTGTTTATGAGTGTATCCCCCACACAGCCAATGGCTTTTCCTCAGGAAAAGGTGAGTCTCTTATTAGAAGTCACATCTTTCTGAGAATAATGTCCTGCCTACAGAAAACTTTCAATCCTCAGCTGTTTTTTGTGAGTGTCCTTGTTTTGCTGGGATGGAATCCTGGGCCAGCCATGCAGTTTGGAGGCAGCCAAGGCAGATGAGTTGAGTTGGCCACAGGTGTGTCCCAGCCCGGGAATGTCCTGCTCAGTATAAAGAGGGAAGTTTGGGGAGGATGGGGGTCTTTTTGCTTTTTCTCCATCTTCTCCTTCTGCTTCTCCCCAGCCCTGGACGGACTTGCTATTCTTCTCCGGAGCATGCTTTCCTGTCTGTTGTGACCATCACACATTTGCTAGGCTAAGTATAACTTTATGTACTTTATATTGTTATTTTTTTGGCTGCTGCACTAAATCCCTTTTCATTTCAACCCACAGGTCTCTTCCCATCCTGGATGCTGAAGCTGGCTCCCTCTGCTATGTAGCAAAGATGACTGTTCCCCACATACCACTCCTGGATGACAGTGTCTGCAATTTTGTTAAACCTGACCAAACCCTCAGTTTTTCCTGATAAATTATCTTCAGGTCTTGGCTGAATAGTGACACAGGTAAATTGGGGATCCAGCACACTGGTGGCCTTGCCTGCCTTTAGATTCTGCCTGCCTAATAAATCCAGCACTATTTATGGTTGTTGGCTGAATCCTATGGATATTCCCTTGCATTTTAAGCTGCTGTTGCAGTCTTCTTCACAGCACTCGGAAGCAGTCAAATTCTCCAGTTTCACTTGTCATCTCATGTTTGGGGAGCTCTCTGCAGCATTTGATGAGCAGTGTGCATGGAATGGCAGTGAGGTGGTTGCCTTGCCCGAGCTTCCTCATGGGCATGTGGCAAACAGCTCCCTTTCATTCTGAAAACACCTCCCAGCAAACCAGTGCCACTGTAGAGCTTTGAAGTTCAGCTGGCATGGAGGGGCTGTGTTGTCTCACATCTCCATTCAGCAGTGTCTTACCCATGGCTTCATGCTCATTTTCTTGTAGGTTTGTTTCCTCACTGGAGTAGACCCAGGCACATTGTCAGTGATAGAGCTCTGAATTACCTTCTTTCTTTTTCCTTTTTTTTTTTTTTGAGGGAATTGTTTTGCCCTAAGGACAGTTGCAGCAGCACAGAGCTTCTGTCCACAGTGGAGCAGCTCAGTCAATGAGCCTTTGGCATCATACCTGGCACATCTGTTGCTGGGAGAAAAGAGCAGCCAGTGGTTTAATTGCCAGGACCACTCTAAAATGACTTGTTTTCAGGACCCCCAAACCTTCCTTTCCCTCAACATTCTGAATTGCCAGACCTTCCGTTGAGAGACCCCTGAAACCCAAACCTTCAATATGTTTCCCCCCAAGAGTTCTCACGGATGTTTTGAAATCTGGAACACTTTTATTTGCTTTATAATAGTTCCCAGGAGCCCCTGCCAAGGTTTGGGTACCTCGGTGTCATAAAAACATGAAACAACAGAGCACCTGTAAGTGAACAGCAGCCACAGTTCAGAGCAGCAAAGCGCCGGCAGCGACTTGTTGGGTTCTCTGCTCATGGTGCCCAGAATGACTTGGTGAGTGAGGCCTTTGAACTAGGGGGGGGGGGAAGCCAGCCTGATGCTACCCAGGCTTTTCCACAACATGCCTGGCCCTGCCAAGTGCAGAGTGTGGCTTCCCCTTCACTTGGGCTGGAAGGGGTCACAGCATTGCTGCTGATGCCCCAACCTGCATCCACCTTCCCGGATCTCTTGAACTCTTTCCCTACGTGCAGGAACCTGCCTGGGCTCCAGGTGGTTTGCTAAGAAAAGAGGTGCCCACGTCTGCGTGGCTGTGACCAGGGCTAAGCTTCTGCTGACACAAGCAACATGGTCCTTTTGAGTCACTGGGGAAAACTGGCCTCACCCAGGATGACTTGTACTTTTAGCAGGTAGAAGACTTGGTGCTAGCATGAGATCTTGTTGACCTAGCTCAGCATGCCACAGTCTGACAGTTCCCAGGACAGGGGGGGATGATTAGGACACCTTTTTATTAGTCTTCATTCCTCTGTGCTCCAGTGTTGCCCCTTTCGATGAGACATGGGAGTTTCCAGTACATTAAAAAAGAGAATACTCATCCCAAAAGAGACCAAAGGCATCCATTTCATTGCTATGTAGTCCCTTATTGTGCTGTAATAATATATTGGTTTCATTGTCACCCATAGCTGACGATTTAGGACTGGTGGCAACACTCTCAGATGATGTGAAAACTCAGAAGGCAGCTGTGTCCTGGCAGTGCCCTCCTTCCTATACCCTAAAATGTTGCTGGGGTCTTCTCTTGATGGAGAAAATGAACTGGTGTAGAAAGCTCATGGCCATCTGGGGATGTTTATTCAAACTAAAGCTTCCTGGGAATCAAAGGGTAGCCCTCTGTTAATTTTTATTGTAGTTTGCTGAAATCATCAGGTTCAAATAAGAAACAAGCAGTGTTTCAGCAAGGGGGAAAAAAAAAAATAAAGAGGGGGAAGCAGGTAGTGAAACAGCAATAAAATTGAAAGCAAATAGTTAAAAAAATAATTTAAATTCTTCTACGCATCCCATCTTCACTGTGGAAACCTGACAGTCAAATATTAACCAGGACACCATTTCACTGCATTTTCTGTCATTATAGTAACAATGCTATTAAACTTTATATGGTTTTATTTTTAATTTCAATGCAACATATTTCCTGATCTTTTCATAAAAATGACCTTTGGGAACCATTGCAATTGAGACATTTCTGTATTTATCCTGCTGTATCAGCTAATACTTCCAGTAAGAAGCTGTATTGGAAAGCATCTGAAAGTCCTTCCAGGGTGCTGTAATATTACAGGCTAAATGGTTTATTAGACCATTTAAAATGAACAAGCTGAAAACTCTCTTATGAAATTACTGGATGTGTTGCTGTGAACAAGTGGATCTGCAATCTGCTTTTGCAAAGAATCCTCTGTGCTTATCTTCTTTTCTGGAATATGATGCCTGTTTTTTCTGCTTGCAAACTTCCTTTTTCTAATACATAGTGAAAAGCTAAATTTGTGAAAAGCAAAGCTGAAAAAAGGCAAATACATGTATATATATTATTATTATATAGCCATTCATCTTTTGGGGTTTTTTTAGAAGGTTTCCCGTTATCTGACAGAATATTGCTGATCGTTTCCACTGCTGCTTGAATTTTATGGATGGCTGTAGTTGCTGAGAACCATCCAATAGACAAGATGTTGTGTAAGAGTCAGGAAAACTTGAAGCCTGGGCTTGACTTTGTTTTCCTATTGACTTTCTGCACTTGACTGTGAAATTCACTGAAGGGAAGAGTTTTTAAAACTAAGATTTTTTCCAAAATACCTCCGTTTGAAGTTTATTAAGAGGGACCCAAGGGACCTAAAGGACACTGAAATCTTTGTGTTTCAATTAGGCTTGGTGAATCCTCAGAATAATCAAAAATCAACAGTTGTCTACATTGGACCCCAAACCAACCAAGTCTCCCAAAATTCACAGGTAACTTCTGAGAATATGGATCTTAAATGCAGGTCCTTAATTTTTTTTATTTTTTTAATAAACCTGTTCTCATATTCAGAAGGTTGGGAAAATGGAAAATGATCAGAAATAAGTTGTCTCATAAATTGAGAAGAAAAACATTAGAAAACAGAAGATAAATTATCCCACCCATTCAGCTTTCAGTAAAGAGGAGTAGAAAGAGGATTGCATTCCATAAGAAGCATTGAAATGTGAATAAATATTTTGTGCCGTAAATACATAAAAATAATTTTTTTTTCTCTTTTAATTTAGAATAAATATGCCTATGGGAAGTTGCTTTATAACTTACCAAAGGACAGAATAACTAGGAATAGTACTGACTAAAATTAATGTATGACTCCTCTGTTTACTGTATTTTAGGATTTAGTGAAATTTAGCATCAAGCTAAATCTAACTCACACTTCTGATAGGATCATAGAATTAATTGACTTGTTGCTAGAATTTTTCACAGTTGTCTTGAATTGTCTGGGTGACCACAAATGGCATTTTTTTCTGTTGGAATGATGAGTAGAAAACTCAATTTCCTGAAAGAAGATAGGACAAATTTTTTCCTTCACTTAAAGCATTTCCTAGAAGCCTGTCTGTGCACTTACAATCCCAGTGGTGTCAGTGTAATAAAAGGAAGAGTCAGGTCTATACTGTTTTCCACAATGTATTTTTTGACATCATTATATCATTTTTGGCCAAGATCTGCATTAGCACAAAAAACTAATTCATGTCACTGATTGCAGCATTGTGCTTTGATTGCATCTTAGTTAACAGCAAGTCATTAGCTTATCACAGACCTAAGATCATTCTGACAGTCAGGTCAAGTGAGGAATTTGGAAACCTGAGCTACATAAAAACTTGTAAATACTGTTCTGCAGAGGATGTAAGCCAAAACTAGTTTATTAGTTTTATATATTAGTTTGATAATATTTATTAATATTGTTTGCAGATAACACTACACACAACTCACCGTATGTCAGATCTACCCCAAAGTCAGTCCATGGATCTAACAGATTTGCACTTGCTTTCCTCAGAAAGAAGTTTAGCTCAGGACATGAATTAGAGTAGGCAGAGCTAAGTTCAGCTCTGCTAATAACAAAAGGAAATGTTGAGAATCAGCCCTTTTTTTTTAACAGAATGGGCCAAATGCTGCCCTCGGTTACAATCCCAGGCTTCAGATAACATGAGTGTAATTGAAAGCAGTTTTGGTTCAATATTTCTTGTATTTTAGAAGCTCTGGAGCAATCAAGCAGTATGACCTTTAGTGGTCCACCAAAGAATCAAGTTCTGCTCTGTGTGGGATTCAGACTAATCAATATCCTATTACGATCACAGCCTGTTTTTTTACAACAGACACATACTGGGAATAGCCTGGGCAAAACATTTCTCCCTGCAATGGCTGGGATTCAGCAGATTCACAAACTATTAGCTTGTTAAATCTGTGCTTTTCCATAAAATGATGTTGAAGTTTAAGCTGCATTGTACAATAAGGTACAAACCTACCTGATCTTAACTCATTCATGCACTCCTTATCCAAATAATCCCAAATGATTCAAAGCTCCCAATGATCCCCACAAGGACTTTCTGAGAGTTAAGTCCATATAAATAAATTTAAAATAATAATTAAAAATATCTCAGTTGAACCTGTCAGTTGTACTAGGGGTATAAATCCAGAAGCACAGGATAAAGCCGATATTGGTACAAGGATTAATTTTTCTTTTGGATGATAGGAGACAATTCACTGAAGGAAATTTGAACCCCACAGGGAGTCAATGTCTTTACATCAGCCAGGATATTACCAACTGGTTTCAAGCAGCAGGGGTGACTGGTCACATCCTTGGCATGAAGAAACAAGGGGTGAAATCCTGCCACTGAAGTCAATGGCATCTCCTCAGTGAGGTCAGGCGTTCACTGTGCAAATCAGGGCAGCACTACGGGTGCCTGGGCAAGTAGAGGGGAGGAAAAAAACAGAAAGCACTGGTCTTGTTCATATTTTCTCCAGACCATCTCCAGGGAAGCAAAACCAGCCTGTCTCCATGTACGCTCAGCTGCATTTTAATTCAGGAATAAGGAGAAAAAAAAGCACAAACTCAGGGTACTTTTTTTCCTTCAGAATAGGCTTGTTTTCTTAAAACAAAATAGCCAACAGCCCTGTTATGAAAATCAATAACGAACTAAACTCAGGTCAAAGTTGTCCTTTTCTTTTCAAGACACCCATTTTAATGGTAAACACTGCCTTTAATCACATCACTGAAGAACTTGGATTTGTAGGTGAGCTTAACAAACCAGTGTCACCTGTTTTGACACCTCCCAGCAGGGCTTGCAGGCAGGTGAGACTTGGGGCTGGAGGAGAGAATGCCCCAGGGAAGCCTTACGGCAGCCTTCCAGTGCTTCAAGGGGCTGTCAGAAAGATGGGGACAGTCTTCTGAGCAGGGCCAGTTTGGACAGGACAGGTGGTGATGGTTTGAAACTAAAAAAAGGGAGATTTAGGCTGGAGTGAAGGGAGAAATTTTGATGCTGAGAATGGTGAGAGTCTGGCCCAGGCTGGCCAGAGAGGTGGTGGCCGCCCCATCCCTGGCACCATCCCAGGTGAGTGGGGGGCTCTGAGCACCCTGCTCTGGGTGCAGATGTCCCTGCTCTGCAGGCTGGTTGGACCAGCTTAAAGGGCTTTAAAAGTCCCTTTCAACCCAAACCGATCTGTGATTCTTTAAAAAGGTAATGGCAGCCATCATGTCAACAGTGGGATGAAGAATCAAAACTCTACACCCCACCATTCCACGGATGGTTTTGCAGTGAGGTGGATCCATCAGGTGGCTCCAGGAGGAGGTCCTGGCACAGATCCTGCAGTGCCATGTTCTTGTCTCAGTGAGGGGCTGCAAAGAGGGAAAAACCCAGTCAACAGCCACTCCTGCTTCAGGTAAGCACTTATTTTTCTCTCAGCGAGTGTGTGTTGCTCTTGTTATCTGTGCTCAGGGTGAGGAAAGTTGTGGAGAGGTTTGTTGCTCTGAGGAGATTTTTGACTCCTATAGTCAGCACTGGACAGGCTGCACCTCAAATCCTGGGGTCAGTTTTAGGCCCCTCACTCCCCAAAGGACATTGAAGGGCTGGAGTGTGTCCAGAGAAGGGCAATGGAGCTGGGGAAGGGTATAGAACACAGGTTTGGTGAGGAGCAGCTGAGGGACCTGGGAAGGTTTAGCCTGGATAAAAGGAGGCTCTGGGGAGGCCTGACTTGGTAACTCCCTGAAATGCAGGAGGCTGGACCCAGGTGGGGGTCAGTCTCTTGTCCTGTTGCTTGTTTCTTAGGAGAAAACAATCTCAAGTTGCCCCAGGGGAGGTTTAGGTTGGATCTGAGGAACAATCTCTTCCCCTCCAGTGTTGTCCGGGCCTGTCCCAGGCTGCCCAGGGCAGGGGTGGAGTCCCCATCCCTGCAGGGGTGTCCAAGCTGTGGAACTGTGGTGCTGAGGGACATGGGGAAGTGGTGCTCTGGTAGTGCTGGGTTAGCAGTTGGACTTGATGATCCTAAATATCTCTTCCAACCAAAATGTTTCTAGGATTCTATGATTTTTATTTCCCCCCTCCTTCTCAAAGCAGGCTGGGAAAATCTGTGGCTTATCACTGTGTCCTGCATCTACTTGAGCACTCTTTACTATGCTAATGAAAACCTAATGATATTTGGCAGTTAGGGGGAGGCAGGAGTGCTTTGTAAGAGCAAGAGGAATACTTCAAGAATGTTTTAAGTCCTGCTGAATTCAAAACTATTTGTCTCTGAGGCCATGGCTTGAGACCTTGTAAGCAAACCATGAACTAACACTGTGTGCATCCTTAAAACTGAAATAGTGGGAGGTCCATAATTGTTGTGGCAGGGACACATTGGCTCTAAGTAGCTGAATGAAGCTGACCTTTTCCATACTAATGTTCTATTGCTGCTAGTATAAAAAAAAAAGGCATTTTTTTCAGAGATGGGAGTAGAAAGAAATATTACTAATACTTTAGTAAGATCTATGTATTCTAGCTGCAATGAAATTAGAAAGGTCAAATCTTTTTCTCCTTTTTTTTTTTTCCTTTTCTCTGTATTCTCTAACTTCTCACCCATCTTTGTTGTACTAATGAAATTAAGATATCCTTCATGATATAACTGTGAGCTAGGGGGATCTAAATTACCTTCATCTGGCATCATTCCAGTATACTATAAATGAAGTAATTGTCCTTGACTATAAAATTTGCATTTTCAAGACTTAATTGCTATCATTACATCTTTTTGTAATTCTATTAATTTAACTGAATGGAGCATTTGGTTTTATGGTAAAAATTTGCATTAAAGCATTGTACATCTAAATAGAATTTTAATATTTGCGTTAAAAGCTCAGTACAGTTGTCCCACAGGACCTAAATAATTTCACAAGAAGAGAATAGGAAGCAGTTGCACTTTAGGTCAACAAACAGGTTTTCCTTTGGTGAATATTAATAGAATTTGCTGTAACAGGCTTCATGTGCTGAAAAATCTCCCCTGCAAAATTATCTGTGATACTTTATTTGATGGAGTGGGACCTCACGTGAGGTCTTCAGAGGTCTTTAAGCCACTATGTCCCTTGGGAAGTGGGTCCCTTGTGTGTCTGGGGTCCCAGATGCTGCAGGTCATACCTGGCACATGGATGAGCAGACAGTGTTCTGTGCTGGTCAGAAAAGTCTCTGCTCTTTCCCATGTCATGTTAATAAATACCATGAGTTGTACAACGTATTATTTACAGAAGTAATCAAGCTGGATTTGGTTTATATTGAATATGTCTGCGTGTTTGTTTTGAAAACAATTTTGTTTTTTTTCAACATGTGAGTAATGTTTCACAAGAGATAGAGTCTGCTTGTGACAGAAATCTCATTAACCACTCTTAATATGTGTTGTATTTGCTGGACTTCATAATCATTGTGTAATTAAGCTTCACAACTGGCTTGTGAAGCAGAAAAGATGAAGGATGTCTCCATTAAAGAGATTTATGGGATGGTGAAATTAAAGACAGGTTTAGTATATAGGTACCACTTCTCATTGGTTTCAGTGACTAAATACCTCAGAGGGCCTGAAGCTCCTGCAAAGCAGAGGAATGAGCCACCAGCACCAGGCTCCAGCCCAAACTGGGAGCACTGGATGAAGCCTCTATATGAGATCATGACTTTTGGGTAAATGCCACAGTCATTTTGCCTTCTGCTCTTGTCTCTTGACTGTGAATCACACTTCCTCACTTTGGGGACTGTGTGATGGTTCAGGGCAGGCTGGAAATGCAGTATCCAAGTGATAAGAGCAGGTAAACCTTCCTGTGCCTTCTCCAGCCATGCCTCTAGAGAGGGCTGGGTCTTTACTGGGAGTACTTTAGTATCACACACAGGGGAGGAAGGGCTGCCAAAAGCTATTGCTCAGTGCTGAGTCCTCCAGGCCTCCAAGCATCAGTTCTGCTGTGCCCTTGGGAGTCTGCTGTGCTGTTCTAGTCTCAGGGTAAGGCTCACAGAGTATCTGCTCTACACAAACACTCTTGTTTTCCACTTCAGGGGAGGGGGTGCCTCTGTGTGTTCGTTCTTAACGGGTGAATTTCATTTGATGTGAACATTATGCTAAGACAGTTTATGTGATAGTGCATTAGAAGAAAAATACATATAACAAAGCACACAAAATAAAGAAAACCCAAACAACAAAGCAAAAACCCAACCAAATCCAGAGCAAAACGCATATTCTTTTGAAAAATCCAGATCTAGCTGTTAGCATCAATTATTTCAAACACCTACTGACTTTTCTGGCACATCTATCTCATTGCATCTTGGCAGCAGTTTCGTGTGCTTGAAGCATCTGATCACATAATCAGCTTCTGTGAAGCAAGGCGGAGGATTCTGAGCATTGCCCTGGCAGACAAGTCAAGTCAAACCTGACACAGAAACAACCATCAGGGAACAATTGTTGTTCAAACACATTGCATCACTTTGCATGCTAAAGCATTTGCTCTGGTAATCCACCATGCTGACGTGTCCCTCTGCTGATGCCACGGGAGCAGGGGCTGCATCCTTCAAGCTGACATGTGCATCACATTACAGCAGTGATTGTGTTCAATAGCATCGGCCTAATGGAGATTCAGAAGAGATTCATAGTCTGGAAAGGTGGCTTGAATCCCCAGATCTCAGACACCTTCTGGTGACTCAGAGCATTTTGGAATCTCATTTTCTAACATCTCACGCTGGCTTGGGCAGAGGCAGAGCAAACAGCTGCCTAGGGCAGCAGAGCTGGGAGAGAGGCAGCCCAGGTCTCTTCCTAATATGCTCTCTACGGGAATACAGGCCTTCAACCTGCCTCTCCACTGCCCCTTCCACCCCCTTTCCTCCAGTTTAATTCCTCTGGAAATCCAAAGACATCTTCCTGCCTTTTCCTTCTCCTCTTCATTCACCCTCCCTCTAAAACTCCTGTTGGTTTCTATCTAACTTTTGTCCTCCAGGGAGACTCCACTCATTCTTACTTGGGCTGTTCAGGAGTGAGGGGATTCTCTGTCCCCTCCCAGCCTTGCATCTCTTTCTTCAAAGAATTATTTACTACTTCTTTATATAGAGAGAGATGTAATTTTTTTTCTATTGCTGCCTGTTGCTGAATAACCTCAGACAGCCTTGGGTTTATGGTAGTGTGAGCTGTGTGAGAAATACACATCCCTGTGCAAAAGTACACCAGGCCATTTGCCTGTTGGTAGCTGTTCCATTAAAAAAGCTTTTTCATACTGGGGGGGTGTTGGGGGGAGCAGACAGATGTAGAAATCTTTGTTGTGTTGCTTATGATTCATGAGATTAAAGAAGACAAAAGGAAGGTGGTGTCAGCATGTTACTGACTCCCTGGATAGGTGTGGCTTGCTCCGTTGCTATTCATGCAACTCAAAATTAGATTGCAGAATCCATTGCCATGGGATGTTCTAGAAGCCAAAAGGCATAAGCAGCTTGAAAAGAGAATTAGGGAAATTAGTTCCATCAACGACTGTTATCTAGATGCAGCATCAAGCTCAGGAAACCCCTAAAAGAGTGATTGCTGGAAGCTGTTTGGCCATATCAGTGCAAGGATCACCTGCAGAGTTCCTGCTCTGGCTGTGTGAAGAGAGGCTGAGCTTTCAGGCTCTCTCCATTATACCTGCCTTGTGGTTAAGGTGCACTGCTGTGGGTTTAGTCATCTGACAGCTATGTCATGTGAAATGGAAGCTCAAGAAAGCCAATTCCATGTAGCACTTTCTCCTGTGTTGAATATACTTTAAGATGAAATAAACTGCCTGCTTGTCTTAGACTTGTGCTTTTGTCTGATGGGCTTGGTGGCTTTGTCTGTAAATGAGCAGAGTTCAGAAAGGAGTTTGTTCTTCCAAGCAGGAAAGCAAGCCCTTGGATAGCCTGCATGGGTGTTGTTCATACATGTACTGTGTGTCCTTCTGCACAGATTTATTTCTCTCAAGGCTTTGGGTTGCCTTGACTTGCTCAGCTTGGCCAAGTCCACCTCCTCCTGGCATAGGTGATCCACACTCCCACCCTCAGCCTCTCCTGAGAGAAGCTGGCAAGGTGTGCCACCCTTTAGGTGACAAACAGGCACCTTCCCCTGAGTGCAATGCAAGCTCCTGGAGTTTGTAGCCTGGCAATTTGAATTACCAGTGATCCAAGTGATGACAGAAGGTTCCTTGCACATGGGTGTATGTACAACTGCTGTACGTAAGAGAGCAGCAGATCCTGTGCTCCTTTGACTCATTAGCTTTGCCTAAGGAAGTGAGTTCACTTGTGTGGGCATTTCTTTATTTCTTCATTGCTCTGCACTCGCTGCTGGCAAGGGCTGTTATCTAGACAATCTTGAGAAGGGAAGCAGGGAACTGTGAGGGATTTGCCAAATGTGAGGTCAAACACGAGCTTTTTGCTTCCTCCTCTCAACATCTTAATTAGCTGAAGACCTCCACTGAGTGTTGGGATCTCTTCAGGAGGTGAGAAGATGGTGCCTTGGCAGAAGGTCTGAAAGGATGGGGAGCAAATTTGCAAGGTGGCAGTTGATGGTTGGCAGTGGTCGTGCTCTGTGTTCTTTTTATTCTCTCCAGGTAGATCTCAAGGAGGCTTTGTAAGCCTGATTGAGGTATCACTTTTGGCCTGGTGTCACTGGAGTTAATAACAGCTTGCTAGTGCCTTCTGGGTCCATGAAGGCTTTGGGACTTCATGTGCCAGTGGGGTTCTAGCAGGACCTTTGCCTGTGGTGATGGAGGCTCAGCAGGGGTGCAGGGTTTGAGCAGGCAGAGCTGCAGGGAATGTGAGGGGTACAAGGAAGTGTTACCTAAATCTGAGCTTCAGAACCTAACTCTGCTCACTGCTTCTGGGAATGATGCATTGCTACTGAGACTTCTGGGGGATTGCCAGCTCAGATTCTCCTTTCTTAACCTTTCTTCTTCCTCTAAGAAATAACTATCTGTAGATATGCATCTCTAAAATAAACCTCCCAACATTTGGAGGCTTATCTTTTGTTAATTGTATATGGCAACCTTTTCTCTGCTACTTCCTAACCTCTTAAAAACTTCAATTCTAGAAAAGTAATAGCATTTTAGCTGGTAATTCTGCAGGTAATGAATTGGACTTTGACAGACACTCAGCAAAGAGCCTCTGGATGTAGAAATGAAATGTCTGGTGAAAAAGAATTATCTGTACTGTGCTGACCACTGAAAGCAGGCTGCAAAACTTCAGATTCCCAGAATGTTAGGGTTTGGAAGGGACCTCAAAAGAGCATTGAGTCCAACCCCCCTGCCAGAGCAGGGTCACCTAGACCAGGTCACCCAGGAACAGATCCAGGTGAGTTTGGAATGTCTCCAGAGAAGGAGACTCCACAACCTCCCTGAGCAGCCTGTTCCAGTTTTGTCACCCTTCCAGTAAAAAGTTTTTTCTCATATTTACGTGGAACCTCCCATGTTCCAGCTGCACCCATTGCCCCTTTTCCTGTCAGGATATCCCTCAGCAGACCCTGGGAGCCACCCACTGTGGTGAGAGGCACCTGACTGAGAGCAGGGCTTTGGAGAAGCTCTTTGCAGCTCCAGTCTCCTCAGTCACTGATGCTGAGCTGTAGAATTTATCATCTCATGAGGCAATTTAAGATTCATGGAAATGGCAAAGCTCAGACAACATGAATAAATCCATTGTATTTTTTTTTTAAGCCACTTGATCTGAATCTTTGCTAATAAAAAAGATTATATTAAATGCCATTTTCCTCAAACCATTCTGGTTTAATTGCTAAGGCAGAAAATGCACATCCTTTTGAAAGCATTTCATGTTGCTAAATTTTATTGATTAAAAAAAAATCATTTAGCTTCTGGAAAGGTCTGAGTTAAAAGTTGTGAAACACTGAACAATTATTTCTCTACCAATTTGTGGCTTAGCCCCACTTCCTGAAGTTTCCCTCCCATGTTATGGGGTTGTGTCTGTGTTTTTTGGTTTTTTATTTGGTTTTTTTTATGTGTGGGTTTTTTTGTTTTGTTTTTAATTTGGTTTGGGTTTGTTTCTTTTGGTTTGGTTGGTTGGTTTTATTTGGGGGGGGGTTTCCCCATTTTTTTTCCTCCATTCCCCTACTTTATTTTTCTTTCACAGTGCTCTGTGTATTTTTTTACAGCTGAAACTTTTCTTCATCCCCAGCTGTTGTTTTGTCAATTATGATTGTGCCATAATGAAAGCAAATATCAGTGATCAGAAATTACTGGGCCTGGTTACCTGGTCCTTAGCAGAAAAGCTTTTCTCTTGCTGTTGTCTACACACTCATTTTCACACTGAAACCTAGCAGCTAGGCTGGCTAAGCCAGAATTTACCTGCCAGGCATGGAGTTCTTGCAATATATGAGCAATACTTTTAAATCTTTTAATACTGGAGGTTATTCAAATATATTTCAAGTGCCATCTTTTCTGCAGGAAGAATTTTGTAGTCACTTCTCCATAGGAAAGCTGTAATAGCATCTCAGGTTACGTGCTCTTGCTACTTTAAATTCTTTTGCATGTTTTTCTTTCCCTCTCCTACACATCATTTTTTTGGCTGAACAAAATGATAGGTGCCCTGCAAAGTTAAGATTAATAAAACAGAGACAGGAGCAGCAGATTGAAGAAGGTCACCTTGAGTTTTGCTACCAGAAACCACAATCTTTTCTTTATTATGGGGGGGGGAGGGATGGAAATGAGCAAACATTTGATATTTTAGCATTTCTTTTTCACTTAACACTTAAGGAAAGCTCTTTTGTGCAATCCATCATGTTTTCCATGTATAATCAGATTTTCCTTTTCAGTGATGAATTTTAGACAAGCATATTCTCTCCATTAGAGGAGGAAACACTAAATGGAGTAAACTGGCAGCTCTCAAGGTTAGTGAGGTTTTAAAGGCAATATGAAGATTTCCATTCCCCTCCCTGCCATAGAGCACATGTTGCAGATGCCCTGGTCATGCCTTCCTCCTTTATTTCTCAGCTGCAAAGCATTCTTAACCCAATCTAGAAATGCCAAGAGTTTGCTCCCCACTGACATGTCCATTCAATGCCAGTTGGGTCTGCCCAGTACAGACTGGGCTGCCCAGTGAGGAGAACATCAAACTGAAGCTCAGCTGTGTGTGGCTTGTCCATTCCCACCTTGGCCCTGTGCCAGTCTTAGCTTCTTATTGTGTGAGCTGCAGTAGCTGAGTTCCCAACATGGCTTTAGGAAGTTTTTTGTGGCTCTTTCAGCATAAAGACCAGGGCTCTGTGGATCAGGTGGCAGGAATGTGGAGTTAAACTCTAAACTGGATTAGGCAGTGATGCCATTATTCTTTTACTCCCTGGATGGTGATTCCAGTCATAAGCTAATGTTTTCCACATAGATGGCAGGGAGAAGAGCTGCTGCCTTGAGGGAAAATCAAAACATTCCACTTTAAAAATATATTTATAAGTGGTATTAATATATTTTTCATTTTATGTCCCTGAAACCCCAACAGGGTTAGGAGTAGAGCGGCTGAAATACTGCAGTGGGAGCTGCCAGTCAAGCCCTTCCTAGGGTTTGGGTCACTTTGGCACCTGCACTCTTGAGATTTGGAAGCTTGCAAACTCAACTCAGCCTTAGTCTGAATGCAGTTGAACTGATCTTTTGGAGGTGTTCTCCTCTAACAGGCAGTTCTGCTGCTAGCCTGGGAATTCTGGCCAGTTGTGGCAGATTGCTTCCATGTTTTTTAACCTTAACATAAAGATGGTTTACTGGAATCCCTGGATTTTCATGTTTGAAGCCCTTGAAACTGCCCCACTGGTAAAATCACATATATACTCTTATTTTTTCCTTCAAAGTTTCCAGGTTATCTGCACACGTGATTGCAGATCCCTCCTTTCCTGCTGCCTGAAAACCACTGAGATGCCCAGGGGTGCTTTGCCCTGCCACTGCAGTATCTGCACTGCTGCTTGTTGTCACCAGTGGGGCTGCACCTGGAGCTGGGATCCATTTCTGCTGGTGCAAGAGGATTGCAGAGATGCCCGGGTGTGAGAGCAGAGCAGTGGCAATGCTCAGCTGGCCACTAGCCCACTGGGGTGCCATTACCAGTCAGCCTAATGCAGAGCAGCCTGTAATCACTCCTGTCCAGGGTGTGGAGGCAGAAGAAAGGGAACATATTCCTTTCTTTTGTGGCTTACTGCCCTGTAAAAGGATTTTTAAAGAATCTTGGGGGGAAAAATGTAGGCCTCAGATGCACATGTGGAGCTCATTGATTTCATAGGAGGCCATGCGAGTGTGGACGTTAACAGACAAAATATGGCTTTTGATCTTTAAGAGCAATTAATATAAAATATGGAATTGCACTACTGTGTAATAGGATATTTTTTACTGCTTGGTTAAAAGTACTCCCCAAACTCCCATCCAGCTTCCAGGGCCGTGGTCCTGGAACAGCCCATCTCACCAGAGCTTATCCCTGTGTTCACTGTTAGCTTTGAACTGCAGTAAAACATTTGTACTTAATAAAATAACAAGGCCAAGCACTTTCCTGTCCTCACATCTGTCCGTGCTCAAGAATGGCATTATAACTGAAAGGGAAAAGGAGGATTATTTGTCAGGAGTACCTGCAGGGACTCCCCTGGGACAGTTTCTTTCCTGCTACCAGGTGAGACACCTGCGATGGCCAAGCCCTCCTTCCAGAACCCTACAAGCACAGAGCATTTCACACGTGCTCAGAGATGAGCCTTTAAATTGTCAGATATCCCACATAGCTAATATCTGAAAGAGTGCACTTGATTAAAAACCTCTGCTGGCTTGGACCTTGCAGGGGTGACAGACTGAAAGTGACTCCCCGGGGTCCCCACCTTGAAACTGTGTCATTCACATCTACCTGTGAGCGGGGGGTAATAAAATTCAATGAACCTTGACTGGAGGCATCTTTGCTTTCACTTTACCTGCCTGAAATTCTCAGTGTGTTGGATTGAGATGTATTCACTGTGAAATCTGAAGCAGTTTGTGCCTGGAAAGTTTCCCACAAAGAGGAAAACAAATTCTGGAGTGAGCGAGAGGCGCTGAACAGAGTCTCCCTGTGGTAGGTTCTCAGTGGGAACAGCAAACTCTGCTCAAAGTGTTTATTCACTGGGGAGGTGGCACAATGGGTCTCTCACAGAAAATAATAATAGCAGGTCTTTTCAGGTCTCCTTATTCAACTGTTGAACTGCAAATAAAAGGGAGCTAAACTCTAAGAGTCACTTCACGGCGACAGTCTCAGCAAGATCAGAGGTTCATTGTATCATCTCAGGACAAGAACTGACATGCTTCTGTTTATAACAAGCTGTGGTCTTGCTGCCTGTTCCCCAGTCACATGAGGCCTTTCTCCTGAAAGGTTTCCTGAAGTCTCCCTTGCCATAAGACTGGTTTTGTTTCCACTTTCATACTGGAGCATCTCAATCTTTCTGGCTGAAGTCATCATTGGATTTTTCACCTTCAGGCAGAAACTGAATCTGGCAAATTTCCATCTGATGCTCCAGGTGAGACTTTGAACAGTGGAAGAGGAGGTAATAACAGAAACAGACATGCAGCCCTGGCCTTGAATGGCACTGGCATTACAGCAATAACAAATGTGTGTCTTTTAGGGTATTCATATTTTGCTAAATCTCTAGGTCCAATGGGCTGAATATTTTTCACTTTTAGGCTACAAAGATTACAGCTGAAGTCACAACATTCTATGAAAAGCCACCTAGCTCCATGAGTTGTCATTGTGTGCAATTTTATTGTTTAGTTGATTGTATCAGATGCTATTTATTCCATCTGGATCCAAACCAGCTATTTATCCCCCTCCCCATCCCTTCATTTTTTTCCCATATTCTTTAGTTACCATAACGTGATTCAGAAAAAAAAAGGGGAATCACCAAGATATTAACTTGTGGAGTTTAACAACTCATTGGATGCTAAGCTCTCCCTGGTATTATTTATGTGACCAGGCACATAGACACAGCAGGTTATTTTAGTTTACGTATTCAGTGCAAAATAGCTCTTGAACAGCAAAAAAAAAAATACATTGAAGTTAGAAATCTGAATGGCCATGGACTGGATTTCCTATGTTGGAGGTTGGCAGTGTATTCTAACAGATGCATCAGAAAGGAGGACAGTCGGTATAGATGAAAAATAAGAAATTCTTGTCTGTATTGTGGCAGATGTAGAAGTGGAGATAGGATCTACCAGCCTTCTTTTCCAGCTCCAGGAAGATTCTAGATAGTATTTTGGATTGGTTCTTTATTTATGTTAGCAGGATGGAGCAGAGAGTCTCCGAGCAAGTGAAGCCCTGTGGAAAATGGACTGAAGTAGATGGAGATAATTTTGTCCCTGGCATTACAAGTGAGGAGATGCTGAAGGGAGCTTTTCTGAACACCAAAGGTACAGATAAAGTTCATTGTTTTCTGGGATACCTTAGCTGGATGTATAGCTGCTCCTTAATGATTAAGCCAGTGTAATTAAACATGGGTGCACATTAACAATGACATCTCCACCTTCTGCCTGCCTTTCTGCTTGGTATTTAGTTGGTGCTGAATGTTTGTTTCATTTTTGTGTTTCACTTGTTCACACAGCTCATGTTTATCTAAGTTTGTTTTCTCTGAGGGAAGCTGTGCACACTGAAGTGCAGTATGCCCAGGATAGTGCTGTTTTACCTCCTTGCTGACTGTTGAGGGCCAGAGATGCCATCCCCCTGGAGAATGAATGAATCAAGTGTGTTCATTTTTCAGGTGGGAAAAGAAGTGTCATCCAACCCTGTTTTTCATCTTGGTGGTGACATAAGAGCTGGATGCCAGGAAGGAGTATCTGGAGTCGGGGGGGGAGTGGGAAAAACCAGCCCTGCACTCCTCTGTGATTGGGACTGTGTTGTTGCTGGGTGGAACAGCAGAATGATGTTGCTGCTCCTGCTCCAGCACCGTGATGTTTCTGCTCCAGATTGTGCTGACTCACACTGGAGCAAACATGATCCGCAGGCACCCTGCACTGTAACTCTTTTCCTTTCCCCCAGTAACCCCGGTAAGTGCTTGGTTTCTTTTTCCTGTCTATGGCTGGCGTGGTGCTGATGTAGCTTTGCTCTGAGAATTAATAGGAGGGGGAAAGGCAACCTTGTAAACAACCTGGTAGCAAGCAGATTAATCTTGGAAGAGGGCATTTAAAGGCAACCTGCTGTTTGTGGTACATCCACCTGCCTTTGGAGCTGATCAATCCTGATAACTCGCCCGTGACTACAAACTACACTTGTTAGAGCTGTGTTCTTAAATGGGAGAAGTGCTTACAATGCCCATTTACAACTGTATTCTGTTTAATTAGTCAGCACAGCCAGTGCTGCAGGGATAGATCACTTGCCTTTAAAGATTTGAGAATGTTAATAGTACAGTAGATCATTTTAATTATTATTGGATTAATGTTGTGTCTCGAAGAACACCTAATGCAAATCACCAGAAATGGCCTGAAGTGACCCAAGGGTTGTGCTTTATTAGAAAAGTAATAGGGCCATTGCTTAAATATAAAGAGAGGTTCTGCCTTCAAATGTCACTCTGCGCTGGGCTTCTCTGGGTCTGTCTGTGGAAATGAAATCATCTTGCTTCCACTCTGTCCACAGAGAGTTTCTCTAGCTCATGTCATAAATGGCTGAGCCAGTAGATGCAATACCAAGAGCTGAAGAGGAGCCCCCAAATACCAGTGCTGCTGGAGACCCCCCTCTGAATGGCAATGCTGTGTCAGCATCTCCTGGGTGCTCTGCCAGCCCTTCTGTAGCCAACCTACATGAGGACAAGGGAAGCTCAGCAGTACCAGAGAGACTGTCTGTCCTCTCCATCAAGGCTGTGGCCCGGTCAACAGCCCGGCCTGGCCCAGACATGGTTGGCCAGGCTCTGGGGACGTCCTCTGGGTTGGTTCAGCATCATCCAGCAGCTGTAAAACCATTAGGTGGCTCATCAGACCCCGCAGCGGCTGGTGACCCGCAGCCTGTGGACGTTGCCTCCCCACGCTCCAGAAGCCCCTGCTGTGCTGGAGAACAGAGTCTGGAGCTGCCACTGGTCCCAAGGGTGCCCACTGAGCCCGGCGAGACTCCTCCAGAGAGCGACCCCAGGAGCTGCCACACGCAGCGGCCAGGGAACGGTGCCGAGGGCGACACGGCTGCTGGCAGCCCGGGCAGGGTGATCCGGGCGGAGCCCACCAGAGGCACGGAGACTTTGGAGAGGAAGAAACAGGAGGCAAAGGAGAGGTACCGGCTGCAGCTGGCGATGTACCGGCGGCTGCTGCTGCTGCGCTCCATCAGGAGCTTGCACGAGCAGCTGGAGCAGCAGCAGGCCAGGCTGCAGGAATGCTATGGCACCGTGATGAACACCAGGAAAGAGGTGCTGAAACACACCGGCTCCTCCTCGCCCTCCCCTGCGCCCTAACCGCCCTGCTGCTGCGGGAAGGAGCTCTGCAGTGCCACCAGAACGTGCCAGGGGGCTGGGGGCATCAGCCTCAGGACTGCCTTGTCCGTGGGCACCAAGAGCACAAAGCAGCAGCAAGGGGAGAAGAAAAGGGAAAGCGCTGGCTCCAGGATGAAACCAGAGGAAGATTGTACCTGTGCAAGAAGCTGCCTCTTGATGGAGCTGAAATGGGATTTTTTGGCATATGGGTTTGTAAAAACTACAAACCAAACCATGTCTGGGAGCCTTTTTTGCCAGCTGATCTGTAAAGATGGTCAGATGCAAGGGTTGCTGCCTGCTCAGTATGTGATCTGGAACATCTCCCTTCTGGAACATCTCCCTTCTGCTTTCTGCACTGACAGAACTTGAGCAGAATTAGGCTTCATTTGTCCACAAGGATACCTGGCTCCAGAAAGCCTGGGATGTTTGAAACAAGCTCAGGCTTCGTTGTCTCCACTCAGCTGCCTGTATGCCACAGAACTGCTGAGGCCATTGGACACTTGGAACCTCTGCCCTCCTATAAAATGCATTCAGCTTGACCAGAGACAATTGTGGATAGGCAAGACACAGGAGACAGTGCACCTGCAAAAGCCTGATTTCCTGAGGAAAGGCCTCAGGAGCTGGCGTGACACTGGAAACCCAGACTGGCAGTGCCAGGGGAACATTTGAGGGCTGCACAATTATTAATCTGCTGCTAACTCCCAGTGGCACCAGCGTCTGCAGATTGAGCATATTTTGTGCCTTACTGCTGCCATTTCATGGAAGCTGGTGACAATTAGCACTTTTCATCCAGGTGTATGAGACATGTGGAAAACCCTGAAGCTCCGTTGCTCCAATTGCAAGGTTAGGATGCCTGCAGGGAGTTTGTTGTCAGGATGCAACAAACACACGGGGAAAATGAAAGCAAAAACATGCAGCCTTTTTTTTTTTGTATGCATTTAAAAGACAATTTGAGTCCCTATTCAGCAAATTGCACAGTTGAATGTGCTGGTTTAGGATCTGAAGCAAAACAAAAAAAATTCAAGAAGAAAAGATAGTGAAAAGCTTCATTTTCTAGGATTTAAAGTGAAGAAAACCTTATTTTGTTCAGATATTTCTGAGAGTGACACCTTTCCTTTTTCCCTGTTTGTTGTAAATGTTTAGGTAGATAATCAGGTTTTCAGTGTTTTTTCTCATGCAAATGTGAGTCTGTTATTAGAAATCATATCTTTCTGAGCATAATGTCCTGCCCAGAGAAAACTTTCCATCCTCAGCTGTTTTGTGTGAGTGTTCTGGTTTTGCTGGGATGGAATCCTGGGCCAGCCCTGCTCTGCAGCCCGTTAGCAGCTGGGAGGCAGCCAGGGCAGCTGAGCTGAGTTGGCCCCAGGTGTGTCCCATCCCATTAATGTCCTGCTCAGTATAAAGGGGCACGTTTGAGCAGGTGGGGCTCCTTCTGTTGTTGTTCTTCCTCCTCCTCCTGTTTCTCCCTGTCGTTGGAGGCACTCACCATTCTGCTCCTGAGGATGCTTTCCTACTTGACGTGACTGCTGAACCTTCCCTGGGCTGAGTATAACTTTATGTACTTCATATTTGTGTTAATATGAGTTTGGCTGTTTCACTGAATCCTTTGTCCTTTCAACCTCTGGGTCTCTTCCTGACCCCCCTTCCCTGCTGGGCAGGGGTCATTGTGTGGTAGAGCAGCTGCTAGAGCTTAGCCCTGGCTACAGGCTACATGCAGAGGGTGTTATGGAGAGAGGGTGTGTGTTTGTGTACCTGTGAGCACACATCTCTGCACACGAGTTTTTGAAGAGCTGCTGGTTTCTTTTTCTGTAGCAGAAGTAGTATCTGCAAATAATATCTGTTATCTGAGGAGTTTGGTTGATGAGCTTCCTATGCACACATCTGTGAGCAAGGTATTGGAGTCATTCACCAATTGCATTGTCATTATCCCTTCTTTCTGTGCACCCAAAATGATGGCAGCCCCCTGGGGATGCTCAACGTCAGACAGGTTCATCCATCTCCTTGAGCCTTGGCATGTGGAATTACCATAGAAACATCCTTGGCATCAAGGAGATGTTGGAAGGAGCAGCCTCCCCTGCCTCACCTGGGGGATTGGGGTAGCCAGGGGCCTTTAGGGGGCTGCAGAGGGGAGCTGGGGATTGCATGTGACTGGGAGATGTTGCTCCTGAGCTTGGATCCCATCTGGCTGTTCTCTGGCTGTGTCCCCAAGGATGTGTTTCTACTAAACTCACCTCAGAGGTAACCTGCTCTGATTGAATATTCCTCCCAAGAAGAAAGGTTGATTGTGGCCAACAGGGCTGTGCAGAGATTTGATTGTTTTTTCTTGGTTTTTTTTTTTACTTCATGAACTAGAAAAGCCTTTCTGTCATTGGTTTAGAGCAGAGAGTAAGTGCTCTGTTAAACCAAATGCAAGCAAACCCCTCTGTATTGTGTCTCTTGGGGAAAGAAATGTTGGAGAAGGGATATGAATCCCAAAAATCTGAATCAAATACCAAATTGTTCTCATTAGAAAGATGGTTGAGATGTGCCTTTTGGTCATTTTATCCAACTTTTTTAATTGCTTTTTCTTTGTTTTTGTTGTTGCTTAAATAATTTAAAGAATTATCTTCTAAATGAGATTCAGCTTGACTAACACCATCATGTCTTTGAGTTTTGGAATGAAATAATACATAGAATTCTAGTGCTAGGGCAAAGTAGCTGTTTTGCCTTGGTAGCTGCTGAAGTAAAACATCTGAATTTGTTCTGAGCAGTGCAATGCCCTCTGTTAACATGTAGAGCTGCCTATAATGTCATGTTTTCATTTAAGGATGACTAGAATAACATTAAAAGCTACTTCTCACAAGGTTCAGTTGTCAACCTGTCTAACTGCAGGTGTTTTGTGGCAGAACTGTGTCACTCTGGTTCTCTATAACTCCTCTCCTCCATTCTCTTCATCCTAATGGGGGTCAGTAGATGTTTCTGCACTCTGAATAATAAATACTTTGTGCACAAGCAGTGCTGTCTGATAGCTGACAAGAAAATGAAGCCTTGTTCTGGGTGCATAAGTTCTTTGTGTGTGGTGTTTTTATAGATACACCTGAAAATAAATGTTAATTGCAGAAATAACATCTGACTTTGCTGTTTAGCTGGTGGTTCTAGGAATTTCAGTTCAGTTATATTTCTTAATCTCTATTTTTATCTGAACTCAGAGCACTTCAATCTGTATTTTTGGCACATGGGTTTAGCTCTACTGAGAGGTACAGGTTGGAAATACTGACATTTCATATATGCAGGTCCCCCAGGTCTTGAGTGATGATGATGATAAAATAAGTAGCTTTGGTAGGACCTTCCTCCCCATTGTCTTGCTTGGGTTTGATTTTTAATGCAGTGTGGCACCCTGGACAGGTTGTTTTGCTCAATTAATGATCTTTTTCTCATTTCCAAAACAATTGTTTTGGATCCATGTGCTGAGGGGTGTTTGTGTAGCTGCAGCAACTGGGAGCTGATCCCCATCTCTGCAGCTGAGTGGCAATAGTTGTGGTGCCAGAATTTGCACTTTCCCTCCTGGCTGTGGCTTTTACCCAAACTGGGACACATTGAAGTCAGTGATTGACTCCAGACCAGGACTCTGAGGTGGTGTGATGACTTCAAGTCCCTGTGCAAGTTTGATGCATTTCTATCTCCCTATGTCTTCAATCAATTACAAATGTCTTGGGTGGTTCTACTCTTTGTGCTTCTGGCAAAAGTTCTGCAAGATCTGGGAGAAGAGGGAAACCTCCTTCCTGTGAGTGTCTTGTGCTGATAGAAAGGGGATGGTAGTTGTTGAATGAAAACTTGTAGCAGGGAAGATGGCTCTGAGAAAAAAAACATCTAAAGGTTTTACTTTCAATGTCTTGGCAATAACAACAGTTCCTCCAGGAACAAAACTACAGCCAGAGAATTTTCCTTTTTTTTTGTATTTATCTTCTCACCCCATTTTAGCCAAAACAAACACCAAAGTTGCCTCCATCTCTCAGAAATCTTAAGTCCACAACCCCAAGTGAGTGTTGTGTGCATGAGGGGCAAAGAATTCTTGAGAATCTCCATAAAAGTTACATTTTCCCTTTGAAGGGTGGGGGGTTGGAAAGGAAAAGGGAATGTGTGACCATTCATCACAGCTCCGGGCTCATTAGTACCCAGGAACTTTTCTACTCCAAATGACAAAGAGTTTCACTGTCGCCACGGAGAAATTGCTGCTGACCTTAGACCCCTTTTTGGAAAGGAAAATAATGGAGCACAGGAGCAGAGTTGGATATTTGACCGAATTCTCCACAATTATCATGCATGTGTATATAATAAAATTAATTCAGTGTCTCTGCGTGGTAGCCCGGGGCGAGCAGCGTACAATCAGTTTTGTATGTATAATAGATCACAGAGTTGTTCATGAATAATACAAATGCATCGAGCAGATACTAGTGAGTGAGGATGTTTGTCTTTGCATGGAATCGAAGTGAACATGTAATATTGTGATAATATATATTTGATGAATTCGGGGCTGACTTGCCTTTGCCATAGCCTGCTAATTCCCCGACAAGGGTTGCCACAATAATTGAGTTTCCAATAACATTATGATTATTTCCACATGATAATTGAATTGTAGGTATTTTTTTTAATATTGTAATAATGTAGATTTGTGATTATTATGCATTTGCATGCAGATTTTCCTGGTGACTCGGAGCACATCCCTACATTTATAACTTAATTTCTTATATTATTGCATATATATTTTGGGGATGAACTCATTAATGCAAACTGAAAAAAAAAAAGTAGGTCTTTTTAGTCATTTTGCTTTTATTATAAATGGCTGAAAGCTTTGCTCATTTTTTCAGACCAGTCTAAACAAGTGAATAAGCAAAAGACAACTGTAATTCACGGATGGATTGATTTAAAATAATAATGTAATTACAAATCATGGCAGATTTGTCTGAGGTAATTGGGATGCAGACTGGTACAAATTCTGCTTTGCTGAAGCAAAACTTGTTTAGATGAGTCACCAAGTTTAGCAGAGGCTGTTTTCCATTCTTTCAATTCCCCTGCTTTGCCTTGGCAAAGTAACATGGACTTCAAATTAAGGAATGGTGCCCTACCAAGGGGTATGACACCAGGGAACCCTAACTGGGAAGTTAGCTTGACAAGCAGTGTGCCCAGTAAGAATAGAATTGGGTGGGAAGAGTCATGATGATATCAGAGCTTTTAATCCATTAATTGATTAAATAGATAAAGCTGATTAGAGCTTGGTTGTTTGCCTGGTGACAACCTTCAAGCTGCATTAGCAAACCTCCCTGAAACTCAGTGGGTCAAAAGGAGACATTTTCCCCAGAAATAGAAGTTCTAAAATAAACTCTGTTCCCATCAGTTGGAGCAGGCATTTGAATGATGCTATGAGCATCCTCTCTCCAATAGATCTCTCTCTAGGCATAGCTGAAATCAAGATGTTTTTAGCTAAATACCTCTGTTTTGAACACACTGCCTGGAGAAAGTGATTGGGTTTGTGCAGTGTTCATGGCTCTGGCTTGTCTACATGTGGCTGAAGAAACATTTCCTCCACTTTTCATCTTTGCTCCTCACATCAAACCAGTGTCACAACAGAGGCAGAGTTATTGGCCCTCCCATGGGTTCTTCCTCACTGGCAGGTTGGATTTCCATGCCATGGAAACGTGTGTGCCAAAGGAACTGGGAGAGCAGGTCTGGTCCAGGTGTGGAAGCCTCAAACTAGGGACTAGACTGTCCTTGCACATCATTCTTCAGTGCATGCAGATTCCCTTATTCCAGTGAGTTCAGGTGCCTGCTGCTATGTTCAGATGTATTCCTCTAAATCACAGGATACAAGGACTTTAAGTCTCTTCCATCTTTCCTCACTATGTGGACCTAAAAGTTTAAATAAAAAAGCACCAAACTTAATTTAAACAGCAGAGAGCAGCCATGACTCAGCTGTGTAGGATCATCTCTACTTCTATATGTGAATCAGACTGTCCTGAAACCCACTGAAGTCACTTTGATCCAGGTCTTTAGCCAATACCATTTCCAGCTAAGAAGCTCTTTGGCAGCTGACTCCACTGGAAAGCAGTGAAAGTATCAAAACACAAAGGTGGATCCATCAGCAGGAGAATCTGTGGCTGCACCTTGCTGACAACAAGCAGTAGCTCAGCACAGGGATCCTGGGAGAAGGATCTGGCTGTGATCTGGATTTGCAATGAGCCATTGGTGCTAAATTAAGGATGTATTTTACACTGTGGCATTGGGACTTGAGTGATCTTGGGCATAAATATCACACAGCAAGCACCATAGGATATAAAAATCTAATTAGTCCTGGATGAAACAAGTAATTCCTGCTTGTTGTTTGATTCAGATACCGGATCATTTATAACCAGATGATTGTTTTAATTGCTGTATGATCCTATTGTTACTTATAGATACATAATAGATGGGTGTACATAAAATTAGAATTAAGCTTTCTGGAAAACACTGGTTTGTGTTACATTTGTGAGTAAGAAAAGAATTGAGATTGAACAGCCATTTGCTGCTGTTCTCCTAGCAGGGAAGGTTTATTGGCCACAACTAGTCTGTCAAATGATCACTGTGTTGGAAAAGTGGCAGCAGGCAGCAAGAGGTGTTCCTTGTCCCTCAGCAGTAACCTGTGAGGATGATTGAGACTTGTTGATAGACCTCCATGGAAGCCTTGCATAGAAGTTAGGGTTTGGCAGTGCCTGGCTCAGTGAAGGAGCCTTCAGGACAGGCTGCTTGACCTTGATTTCTTGCCCTCATCAAGGTAGGCAAGAGTTGAGTGTGCCTTGAGGCCCAGGCAGGTGCAGTTCTCCCACAACCTCTGTCTTAGAGGGGAAAAGCAAAGTAAAAGGCTTCTAGAATTTACAAACTAGAGCTGTTAACTCATTTATCAGCAAGACTGGAAGAAATCTGTGCTACTGCCTCACTTGGCCCTAGAGTGCCAACTGGTCTAAACCACTTGCTGTGAATGTGTTGTGCCATGGTAAGGTGCCTCGTGTACATTGCTGTATGTCCTGGCACACTGACAGGACAAGGAAGCCATAAAGGAAATGCTGCCTGTCTTAAAAAGAGCTTATTTTGCTTTCAATGTGTAAAAGAAAAGCCTTACCAAAAAAAAAGGCAGTTAGAATAATATCATTTAAATGTAATAAATGATAAAATGCCAGAAAGAATTCACCTGGCAGATTAAGAAATGTAAACCATGAGGTCTTCTGTGTAAAATGAGTTATTTCAAATTGGGCCATTTTCCTGGTAAAGCAGTAGAACTCTTTAAAAAGCTTTTAAAACAGTTGATCTATATGCAAAATTTGAAGGCTGAGACAGGCAGCATAATGGAAACAATTATTTAAAGCAGTGGACTTGACTATATTTTAGGCTTTATTCTTCATTTTCTGTAGTCATTGCAGACAATGTATGAGATGCTGTGAGATTTAACAAGACCAAAGTTGGATGGGAGGCTCTGGGAGTTCTTCAGCAAAGGTGATTTTATAATAAAACAGTTCAGTGCATAGAAGAATACCCCTCTAGATGTCTCCAATGGTAACAACAGTATTTTGAAATTAAGCTAAAAAAAGAGTTGTACTCCAACAAAATTCCATGTGGCTATATTAGAAAATTCTGTATAGCCTCAGTGCACCAGGGTCCATTTCCCAGGAGAAATACTTACTCCTACACAGGATATGGGAATGTCCATCAGTATTTTCTTGTCTTTTAATGTAAAAAGTTGCCTTTTCTAAAGCTGACAGAATGAAATGTGAGGGTGTGAACCCCCAGTCAGCAAGGTGACAGCAGCTGGGTACAAGTGTTCCAGATGAACTTGAAATGTGAAATTCTAAGTTCATTGGATCTTAGAAATAAACAAGGACTCATAAAACAATAGATAAGTGAATCGGGTAGAATGGGGCAGTTGTCTCTTCTGTTACCTCAGTGCTGGGCATCAATCACTGCCAGTTAATTATCATTAAGATTTCATAAAAGCAAAAAAAGGTCCCTGTGGGAGCTGGATAGTCTGTGAGGTTCGTCCTTTCATTAAAGGGAAGATCAACAATATAAGTCATCTTGTTTTATTTTGTTTTGGTTTTATTTGAGGATTTTTGTACACAAAGAAATTATGTGGGAAGGTGAATCTGGAATGACTGTGCTGAGAGTTGCCATATGGATTGGAGAGAGAAGATAATGGAGAAAGGGGTTCTAAATTCAAGTTAATTCTAAATTAAAGTTGATATTTAACTTTGTCAGTAAGAGTTTAAAGGTTTTCCACTTTTTATTTTTTAATTTCCTTTTCCTTCCCCCCCCCCAAAAAAATAGGATCATACCTTCCTAAGGTGCAAAATCTGTGGGAAGGTGCCTGCAGAGATTAAGGGAAGCCCTTAGGTATTTTTCATATCTCTAATTATTTATAATGGGAAAATGTAGGTGTTCTAGACAGAGGGGTTGTTTTCTTCATTGGGATTTGGGTTTCTTGTTTCAAGTGAAGCTTCCTTAACTTTTTTCCCCTCAAAATGCCTTAGGAACAAGTTAAAAGCTGAAACCTTCAGGGCCAAAGGCCTCACTGTTCAGTGAAATAAGAATATTTTCCAAAAACCTTACTTTTTCTATTATTTGGGCCAACTGCCCAAAGAAGCCTCAGAGATGGACTCCTGTGGGTACAAATGTTCCCACCCAGGTGTTGAGGAAGTGACACCTCCAAGAGGTACAACCTCAAACCAAAAAATGAAGCCATTAGGATTGCTGAGCAAGGGTTTCTAATGAGGAGGAATGAATGACTTAAACTAGAGCCCTGGTTAGGACTCTTCAGGCTGAATAAAGCCCATCAGGACAATTCATCTGCTCCCTGTCAACCTCCTCCTCCTGGGAAAACCTCTTTGCCTGTGAGTATCCAGACCCCAGGCAACACTTAATGTGTGATGGGCAGCCAGGTGGTCACAAGGTAGAGACCTGTGTTCAGATCAGGTCACGCTCTCTCTGCATCCCATTTTTCTTCACTGGCTGTTTTCTGATGTGTCGGGAAAATTATCCTTGGGATACAACCTCTCAACCCAGCAATTATCACTGTGTTGAGTCTCTTCATTCTTATTTAGCTGCTGGAGGATGGAGATGCTCCAGTGCTGATTTCATCTTGCAGGTTGAGTCACTGCCAGCAGGCCAACAGGAGGGGCAATGAGGCTGTGGCAGAAAGGGACAGTGCATCTTGAAGGAAAACTCAGAGGGGAAACCCTCACCCTCTTCTCATTTACATATGGTGACATTTGGCAGAAATATTGTAACATTAGCAGTGCCATAATGAAATTCTGCCTATAAGCTGGGGAAGGAATAATGTTACTGTAAAGGTAACCTGTCCACAGTTTATCAGCAAAATATTCATGGCAAGAAACATACATTTACCAATGAGTGTTAAGAGCAGTGGGGGGTTTTTTTCCCCTTTTTTTTTCCTTTTTTTTTTTTCCTCATGGGCTATCCATCTTCCCCTCCAGATTTACTGCATGATCACTCCCTTTACATGCTAATTACGTGCAGCCCTGGTGAATTTGTTAGTAGTGACACTTTGGGCACCCAGTGGGACTGCAACTCATTATGTGGCAATGTCCAGATATATCAGATATTATTAGCTGTCATTAATCTGCTCTGGAAACATTGAGTGCACAGCCAGGAGAGAGACCAGGAAATAGAGGAAAAATGAAGTCTGCAGCCACCCTGGCCCCCAGAAGGTCAGAGGGCAAATCAGCAGGGGAGAAGAATACACCTTAAAATGGCCAGTGCTTAGCAGCAGATTTTTAACCCATTATAGACCAATGTTTCCAAGAAGGGGAAAGATGAAATAATGAGGAAACTGGGGTAGAATCATGGCATGGTTTCAATTGGGACCATAAAGATCTTTTCCTTAGTGATTTGGTCTAGGTGATCCTGCTCTGGCAGGGGGGAGACTAGATGATCTTTCTAGGTCCTTTCTAACCCCTGACATTCTATGATTCTATGATCTAATTCCAACCCTCCTGACATGGGCAGGGACACCTCCCACTAGACCATGTTGGATGGTGTCTCAAACTGCAGCTTTCTAAAGCTATTTTGAACTGCAGCTTTGAAATCAAGCAAGGATAGCTCAGAAATTAAATCCCAACCACCATCTCATGTGAAGGTTGTATTTAGTAGATTTGGACCTGTCAGTAGGGAAAATTCTGCAGGAGTGAAGAGCTTGCTGTGGCTATTCCTTCAGAGCTGGAAATTGCCTGTCTAAAGGACAGGGCTTTGCCTCTGGTCTGAGGACATGGTGCTGCTCAGCCTGTGACACAGCTGGGAAACACACAGCAAGATAAACTGCATTTTTGACATTAAAACTGAAATACAGTCACTTGTAAGAGTTGTGTCTTAGGTCTGTGCTTGTGCAGCCCTAGTTGGGTGTCTTCAGCTTCTTTCCATCAGCTGATAAGGCTGGAAGAAATCAAAGGGGCTTTGAGGTTTTAAGGTGTTCTCTGGGAAGTAAAAAACACCAAAGCAGAGGCCAGAGGAACCTCTTGAATTGGGTGTTGTATTAACCAGGTGATTTTCATAGTGGGGGGAGAGGTGATGGGTTGGTTTGTCTGTGGCAGTTGGGGTGAAATTCCTCAGCCAGTTGCTTGGAAATTTCCAAGTGAGCCACCCCATTCCAGTTTCCTGAAGGAATTTGGGAAGTACTGGCTTTATTCCCATTAAAGGGGTCTAATAAGATGCTTCACCTTTTCTCACCTCTGTGTGATCCAGGTTTATTCTAATGAGTATAATAACAGGGAAAAAAATGACCTGATGTTTTATTATGGATGTGTCTTCAATGAGACTCTGATAAACCCATAAAACCAGCAACTGGGTTAACTCAGGTTGGGTTCATTTCTGCACAGCCTCATGAAAGAAAAAGATAACTTAATATTTAGTGAAATGGCTCATATTTCCCATACTTCCCAAACTAACAGCCCTTTGTGAGCTCAGGCTCCAGGAGAAGTTTAGAAGGTGTTTGGATGACCATGTGGGGCTTGCAGAAGCACCACGGGGCAGTGGCAGGGAAATAAAGCAGCAGCAGTGTGGTCAGTGCCCTCTGCAGTGTTGGTGTTACAGGAGGGTTTGTTCATTGCTAGGCAAGAAAAGTTGCAATCAAATGGTGTTGATTTGGATGAAAAATAAATCACAGAAGGCATTTGGAGTGAGGTATCAATGTGTTCAACAGATCAGTCATAGGTTCCTTGACAGGCTTTTTTCTACTTATGAATTTTACAGCTATGGACACACCCTGCCCTTTTTCCAGGGGAAGGGAATACAAATTCATTCCAGTTCCTTTTTCCTTGGAGTGCTTTGAAGAACTGAACACGAGGTGAAAACTGCTTTAGTGGTGGGTTAATAAGTTACAGGTCACGCTCCTAGTGCAAAAATTGCAGCCAGCCTCCGTGGTGCTGTGTTTGCTACATTTGCATTGATGAAATTATTATGGCAGGCTCATTTTTTTATATTTTTATTTATATACATGTATATTTGTATATTTATATAATTTTGGTGATTTTTATAATTATATTTTGTAGAATATAGAATATATATCATTTATAATATAGAATATATATGTTATAACTTTTTTATGGAGGAAAGCAGCCCATCTTTTCTGTCTCTTCAGTGCCTGTGTTGCTCCTCACTATTCCATGGGCACCTCTTTTCCCATTTAACATGACATTCATGAGCAGCCCTCTCTCAGCTGGTGGAAGTGATTGGTCAGCATAAGGAGGATGTCTGCACAGCCCCTTTCATCCCCAGTGCACCAGCATCCATGTGTTCAATATTCAGCAGTCTCTTTTAAAAGATGGCTCTTCATTGCAGAGCTCAGAAGTGGTTTCCACGTAAATTTTGAGGGATAAATTGAAAATAGCTGTAAGTTGTGACATCAGGATGTCACCTTGGATTAGGAGTGTGGGGAGAGCCACCAAGCAACAAGTGCTGGATTGCTCTTGTGACTTGGAAAATCAGAAGTAGTGTCAAAGCCCTAACAGGAATTTCACCTTCCCTGCAGTGCTGAATAACTTTAGGAATAGCCTCATACCTTTTTCTTTCTCTTTCTTGCCATCATCTGCTCTGTAAAGGCTCAGTGTGGCTATAGATTTATAGCAGTTAGTTGGCATTAAGATTCTATTCAGCTTTCTGGAAGTTCCAAAGCAACAATGCCAGCTCTGAGCTGACACGTCTGCTCTGAAGCCACTTTGCAGTGGGAGTTGAGATATCAGCTGCAAAACTCCAAACCTGTGGGAGGGTCTTGGACCCCCAGTGTTAGGGATGTGACATGGGGATGGGATTCTGCAGGTGGAGGCTCTGGCAGAGCTCTGCTCTCCTTACCTCGCCTGCTTGCCAGTGCAAGTGCCATAAATCACTGTGCCTGAGGGACAGGGGGATCAATATTTAGGGTGATTGACTGTTTTTGTGATGTTTACTGGGGGGAAACAACAAAATAACAGGAGAGATGAGTTGTGGTTTAGATTCACTGCAGCTTTCCTGATGTTCCCAGTTATTTATTCATTATCACCATCACTCATAGAGGTAGTTTAGGCTCTTGCAGAGTATGGTGCTGGTTACCAGGAGAGAAGAATCTGACCTGAAGTTACAGCTGTGAGTTGACGTTAACATTTTATTTTAAAGGCTTCTGATGAGCTGAGACAAGAAAAAGTGCAACCAGAACCATCCAAACTCAGGACAACACTAAAGGCTATTTCTGGAAAAAAAAAAACCTAGATTTTTACTGTCTTTTCCAAAGTTTCAGATGTTTATCTTTTATAATTAGTATTTTTATTTCACTAGCACTAGGAGGGGAAATCAGAGCCTTTCTGCTATTCTAGCTAGAAAAGAAAAAAAGGTAGGACCTTTCAGAAAAAGTAATTCAAACAGATAAAACAGATGAAAGAGAAACAGTTTAAAGTGTGTGGAGTGATGAACCTTGGAGAATTGAAGCTGCACTTCCACAGACAGTTGCAGCAGTTGAGTTGCACGTGTCTGAAAGTGCATGTGATTTAAAGCTCTGTTCCAACCTGAACCAGTCCATGATTCCCTGGTTGGTGGATCAAGGGTGTGTTACAGTTCCACAAGTCCCCACTAGACAGGTGTAACTCTTCAGATGCAAACAACTTATTTCACAACTAAATACAGGTAAGCCTTAAAGTCACTTTGATTTCTATTGATGAGGAGTTTCATTACACAGTACCAAACTTAAGAATTTCCTAGATTTATGGTAATGTTTCTAAACTCCTCAGGTGTTTACTGGGATTTTGTGTCCTTAAAAGAATTGTGGCTATGCAGTTGACTTTTGAACCTTGTGCTGCAGTAGAATCAAGAACCTCTGAAAAAAGGTGAAAAACCTAAAATAAAATAATATAAAATAAAAA
>JANHGL010001349.1:0-11641 GCA_024611195.1 Ceyx melanurus
GCAGCATTAGACACACCACACATGTACAAGAACTCATTCACTTGTGTTCTAAACAACCTCGCTGTTTTTCCTGGGCGGGGGTAAAATAAAAATTAAAAACCTGCTTGCCAGGTACCTGAACATATTTTAAACTATTACAAATGTTAGTCTGAATTCCTTTCTAGCCAAGTACTTGAGAGGAGCAATTCTCTGCTGTTTTATTCTTTTTTTTTTACCTTTCAAACAGGAGTCACTTGTTGCTTTTATTGGACCAGAAAGCTGTGAATTGGGGTATGTGTGATAAATAATGAGTGTCTTTCCCCCTGCCCCATTCCCAGGTTAGTTTATCCTATACCTACGAGACAAAAGATGCCCTGTGTTTAGTATTAACCATCATGAATGGAGGGGACTTGAAGTTTCACATCTATAACATGGGGAATCCTGGCTTTGATGAAGAGAGGGCTATTTTCTATGCTGCAGAGCTGTGCTGTGGGCTGGAGGATTTGCAGAAGGAGAGAATTGTTTACAGGTAAGTGCCTCCAGTCACTCCTCCCTTTTCATTTCCCATGCCTGTTCAGCATTGAATAATTTATTTTCTACTAAAACAAGTTTATAGTAAAAAGCAGAAACATTTAGTTGTCCTTTCACACCATGTCCTTGAGAATTCCTCCTCTTATTTTTCTTCCTGCTGTTAGTTGTATGTCTAGATGCTTGCTACATGATCAAGTTGATTCAAGGTTTGTTTGTAAAATGAAATCATTATTATTATTGAGAAAGCAAATTCATTAGTAATTCAGACAACTTTTAGGAACATGAGATTGTATTCCCACCCACTATAAAGCAGAAGTTCACAGAAGGGTAAAAATCAGTTGTAATCCATATTACTCTTCTGTTTTTATTTCAAGTTACTCCAAGAAACACTTGATTGCTTCTGAAATTCTTTGCTCTTTCTGTGATCTCTGAACCCCTGCCATGTATTAACATCACACAACAAGCAAAACAGTGGCTGACCCAGAATGCTTGCTTTATATTTCTGCTGTGTGACATCCAAGTGCTTAATTAAAATAATGAGAATTCTTTGTAGTCCTCTGTTCATAAGAAAAGGAAGGGCCAAGAGACAGTTACCTGTGCATGTGTTAGTAACTAAATAATGTGTATGCTTGGAGGAAAAAGTGCTTAAACTGCATCCTGATACCTGCTGGTGGTGTTTAAATATATGAAATATATTCAGTATAGGACATATAAAGGGAGTTCCTGCCCAGTATGTAAACAGATGAAAAGAGACTCTAATTTTCCTGTCAGCTCAGCTACACATGAGCACTAAAACTAGAAAATATTGGGATAGTTTTATGCATTCTGAGAACCACTTTCAGCCCTTTGCTCTTACCAACTTCATATAAAAGAAAATCTTGTTCCTTCTCTCTTGCTAACATTTTTTCTTGATGTCTTGATTTTTTTTTAATATTTCTTATTTTTTCCCATATATATTTATTTTTGTATTATGCATTAAGCAGCATAGCTGTAAATATTTCAGTTTTCTTCTCTGTTTCATTTGTAGAGACTTGAAGCCTGAAAATATACTCCTTGATGACTGTGGTAAGGAAAAACTTTAATGATTTTCTTAACTGGGAATGACAAATCTCATTAATACTGTGCCAGAAATCAAATGGATTTGACAAATATTCACTTTAATTGATAAACTGCCCTTGGGTTTTAGAAAGTAGGGGAAAATACTGGGCCTTTGGAGGAGGAGGAGGGTGTTTGAGTGGTCACATCCCACCTTAAAATGGCTCCTATATCCTCCTCCCCTTCCTCCTGGATTGAAGATGGCTAAAACTTTGCTGTAGATTTGTTCTCTCTCTGTATTTTCAGCTCTAGAAACATGGTTTGATCTATACAGGGCCAGAATTTACTTAGTAAACTATAAGTTTAAGCAATAAATTAAAAAATCAGTTTTAACATTTCAGCTAAAACAGGTCTGATGGTCACTGGAAGGAATCAGGGAAGCACAAACAACACCTTCTAAGCTCTGGATGAATATTAGCAGTTTGCTCTTGTAATTGCTGAGTATTTTAGCCAAAGAAAAACTGGTTTTGAAGTCATTAGCACAGGAGGGGGTTTTGAAGTCAGCATGTTCTGACTGTTTAATCTCTAACAAGGTGGTGCTTGGAAGATGTCCCTTTCCAGGAGCTACAGCTTTGCTAGACATCAAATACATTCCTTGTTTTGTTTTTCTCTCCAGCACTCTCTTGCAAAAGCTGAAGGCCTCTTTGAGGAAAAATGCAGCCTTGCAGGACTGCACTAGAATGTTTTCCCTCTGCCAGGGGAATTCTGATCTGATTCCAGAGAGCAGAGGGGAGGCATTAGGAAATTGCTTCAGGAGCTCAGATCCTGCACTTGAAAAGGGATTCTTCAGATAGCAGGGAATAGAAGAACATGGGGATCTAGTTCAAATGACTTTGGCTGCTCAGGAGCATTTAGTTCTTTCCAACCAGTATGTAGAGGAGCACTTGACTTTTCCACTCTCTCCTCAGCCCTGCATTACCCAACACGTGTCCAAAAGCAATAAAACATCATAAATGCAGTTAACCAACAGAGCTGTAATGAAGGCAAATACATTAGTTGGACATTGCAATGGGCTCCTAGATAAGGCTGGCTTTAGATAAGAGTTAATAAGTGTGGGTTTTGCTTTGGTTTGGTTTTCTCTCAATCTTTCTACTACAGATGATTGGCAATTTTCTGTTTTAAATTAGAGATGTCATTGTCCTTCTGCCTGGCCATCTATATTCTTATCAAGAAAGTACCTTATGTGTTTTAAAAGCAGAAACATTGTCACTAAAATAATTCACTTTCTTCAGTTATTTGCTGTTGAGTCTGTCTATTAAAGAACTGTATCCATGGGGGTGGAAGGGAAGGTGGAATGAACTTATTCCCAATGCCCTTCTTGGGTTGTTTCCCTCTCTGGCAAATCCTGGCCCATACAGATCATTCCATGGCAATCAGGAAAGGAGTTAGATCTGGGCCTCCCTTTTCTTTAAGGAAGAGCTGAATAAAGAGAATTCTCTGCTTTCCAGCCAAGTAAATAACATTAGTGCTTGGACTACATGAGTGTTTTGATCTTTGGGGATGGGCTTTTTGATGAGGCACACTACAGATTTTTTTGATGTTTGAAAAGTGATGCTGCTTTATTATTTGCTGACTGTGTGTAAATTGTTTTACCACAAACAGGACATATCAGGATTTCAGATCTGGGATTAGCTGTGCAGATTCCAGAAGGAGAAACAGTCCGAGGACGGGTTGGAACTGTTGGCTACATGGGTATGGAAAGTATCCTTTGCTACACCAAAAAATGCCTCCTGGCAATGGCTGAATGACTTGGGTTTGTTTTTTCACTAGATGTTTTATGGGGAAAAAAACAGTTTATTGTAGATGATGGTCACTACACAATAGAGTTACTATATGGTGACTATCAATAGAGTTACTATATGGTGATAGCAGTTAGCCACTATACAATATAGTTACTATAGGTGATAGTCACTAAACAATTTAGTTACTATATGATGATAGCTGTTGGTAGTAAATTAGAAGCCTAATGATAAACTTAAAAACTTCCTTAGATAAGAGCAAGCACCTATTCTGTTTTTCTGGAGTCCAGGAAGGTTTAAGGTCACGGGCATGCAGATGATTTATTGTGACAACACGTTTCTTTGCATGCTTAAAAAACTCCCCAGTTGGTAAACTGGTCACTGGTACAAAACTCCCCTTGGATATAAAGAGTCCTCAGTGTGGAACTTACCATTTTTTCAGAGTATGGAGAAGTTAGGCAGAGATCCCTGAAGAGAGCCAAAAGACCTGAGTTTTCCCAAGATGTGATCAGCAATTGGAAGTGAATCGTCGTGGGGTTTCTTTTGATTTTGTTTTGTAGCTCCAGAAGTGCTCAAAAATGAGAAGTACACCTTCAGCCCAGACTGGTGGGGTCTTGGGTGCCTGATTTATGAGATGATTGAAGGGCAGTCTCCATTCAGGAAGCATAAGGAGAGGGTCAAACGGGATGAGATCGACCGGCGTGTAAAGGAAGACCAGGAAACATACTCAGACAAGTTCTCAGAAGAGGCAAAATCCATCTGCAGGATGGTGGGTGAAGAGACTTAGAGGTTTGAAAATTAAACTTCTAATCTTTGTTAAGAGCTGAACTAATTTAATGTCTTTATTCTGATGTCTTAAATGTTTCAAAGCTGGAGTTCCAAGATTTTTCTTTGGTTCAAATGGAAGTTGGTGATTGTCCATGAATTGTTCAGTTAAACTTTGAGAATTCAGAACATCTTTCAGGATGAAAGAAGGCTGCATTAATTTCTTTTTCATCATGTCAGGGAAAAAATGCAGTGCTCTTTGGACCATGTGCAGTTCCAGATGGAATACAACAGCATGCTCAGCTTTGAATGCTGCATGAGGAGAAAAGGAAACTAGCAGACTACTCTGCCCTGCCTCAAAACTCTGTACAAGACAACAGCTGCTTAATTTTATCTTGCATGCTCTTATGTTTAATGAGGCACCTCTGTACTCAAAGCTTCAGAAGTTCTCTTGACTAGTTTATGCAAAATATGTGCATTAATTAAACCCACTGGGGGAAAAAGAAGGTGCACCTCTATTTCCTGAAGGTGAAATCTACTGCAAAGCCTGTACTGTAAAATCTATGCAGTATAGCATCAGCTAAAGTATTTTCCTATCACTTTGGGGATAGTCTACAAATAGAAGAATCCCTGGAATCAGACTGTCTCTTGAAAATCTTTTTGCTCCCAGAATGTTGTAGTTTGGATTTCCAGTTCACTTGGAAACCATGATAATGGCCAAGTAACAAAATTGATAGACATTGTATACAGATATTTTCATTTTTTCTTTTTAATGCTGGGATTTTATCACCATTTTTTTCTTTTTCCTCCCATATCTTTGCAGCTACTTGCTAAAAATCCAGGAGAACGACTGGGTTGCACTGAAGATGGAGCTGCTGTTGTAAAGCAACATCCTATTTTCAAGAACATTAACTTCAAGAGGCTGGAAGCTAACATGTTAGAACCTCCTTTCTTGCCAGATGTAAGTAGGTGAGATGGATTTGATTAGTATCTAAAAAGGAACTGTCATAATTCCATGTGAACTCCAGGGAAACCTTTAGTTCATTGCACTGGCAGGAGAATGCCACTGTAGCCATTGAATTTAAGCTGTTTTGTGGTATTTAGCTGAGATCACAAAACTATTTACAACAGTGGTTTTGCTCTAGGGAGCTTTGTAGCTGATTTCTTAGCCCATAAAATTCTATTTCCATGGCTGAGATGCTGAACAAATGAAGATTAGCTCTGAAGAAATCCCTCTGGAGTTAAAAGGAAGGTGGCAGAAGCTGAGTGAGTTTTGGCAGCCATTCAGAAATCCAGAGAAGTTGCTGTTTCTGGTTTTGGGATTTCTGTTACTTGCAGGATGGGTGGAATTGTTCAGGTGCCTTATGAAGAAAGTCTTTGAAACTTGGGGATTTCTGTTCTAATAATAATGTGGTGATCAGCAAAGTGAAATATCAACCTGTAGGCATTTCACTCTCCCTTTGCTCATCTAAGAAAGATAAACAAACCCAAGAAAATACCAAAAAAGCCCCAAAACCCCAACCCTAATGAAGCAATCTTGTGTTGTACTGCAGCCACGTGCCGTGTACTGCAAAGATGTCCTGGACATAGAGCAGTTCTCAACAGTGAAAGGAGTCAACCTGGATACCACAGATGATGACTTCTATTCCAAATTTGTCACTGGCTGTGTCTCCATCCCCTGGCAAAACGAGGTATTGTGCATTACATAAAAGATTCCCTGCACTTCAGCTTTAATTAGTTATAATGATAGCATTCATTTTCTCTGAGACCTAAAGAAGTTCCAGCTCTAGCCTTTAGAGACTTTAGAGAAAATAAAAAAAGATGTTTTCCCAAGACAGAAACTCAAGATCTGTGGGAAATTTGCATAAATAGACTGGGATTTTGGCATCCCAGGACAGTGGTTAGCAGGAGTGTGATCCCATTTCTCCTTCTCTCACATGTTCCCTAGTGCTGGTCAGAGCAGAGGGATGGAAGGTACTCAAAGGATTCAGAAGCCAATAGGTGCAGGCAAATAGCTAATAGATGGTATTAGTTTGAGAGTCTTAAATGGGTATTTAATTGATATTTCATGTTTCAAAGATGATTGAAACTGGATGCTTTGAAGATATCAATGCCTATGAAACTGATGGTACTGTGTCACCAGACAGAGAGAGGTCTCCTAAGCCAAAGAGAGGCTTCTTTCACAGACTTTTTAGTGGAGAGGTAAGAGCATTTCTTGTCTTTTATAAGAAAATTACCAATAAAACCTCAACAGCCATTCAGTTTTTAGAAACCTGGGTTCCCAATGGATCATTCCAGTGCATTCAGCAAAGCAGTAAAAATAGCCCCTGAACAAATGACTCTGAAGAAATATCACAAAATAAAAGTGGAAAGATCTTGGCTATTTCACCAAAGCAGCAACAGAGTATGTCTGTACAGCTGATAGTGCCCAGCCTTTTCTTACACACAACTTCTACCATTTAGAGGTATATGAATATTTATTTAGAATCATGGAAGGTTTTCAGCTGAAGGTGGACACAATTCTGCTGGCTCAGAATACCTGCACTTAGGGTGGAATTACCTTGAGGAGCAGGAGTGTACTGAAGTACAGAACACTCTCAGAAATGGGATCTGAGAATTGCCAGGAGCATATCATTAAGTAGCCACTCCATGTATTAAAATTGCATGATGATAGAGATTTTTTTTACCATCAGCTGGTAATTCACTGCTCTAAAATGGTGCATTGCTAATGGAATTTCTAACAGCAATCTTGGGGTTAGTTCACCTTTTCAAATTCACTTTACCCCCCACTTCCAGGAATGGAATAGCAGGAATGGTTAAGTGTAGCAATAATCTCACATTGCTGAAGCTTGTCTTACTGGAGTCTTTTCCAGCTGAATCAGCAGGGTTCATGCTGTCCCAAGAAAAAATGAGGTCCTAAAAGAATTAAGACAGCTTGAGAGTCTTCAGTTGGATTTGTAGTAACACCACAGTTAATTTAAGTTGAATTTAACTTCAGGTTAAATCAAACTTGAGATCTGGGGTTGGGTTGTGGTTTCCTTTGATACTCCCCAAGCTTTTAGTTAATGTGGAGTGAAATGTGCTGGTGAAGAGCCACCCCCTCCTGAGCAGCCCAGCCTTTCTGTGCCCACCAAACACAGCAAGCAGCACTGGGGTCACTTCTTCACTGGTGCCTGTCTTCTCTTGCAGGTCTGCTTCAAATCAGATTGCAGTGATGATGAGCAGGAGTCCTCCAGACTTTAAATCCTCTGACTCTCATCAGAAAGGATGAGCAAACTTTACATGTTTTATATCTCTGTAGCAAAGTGTATTATATATATTTTTTATCTGAGTTCAAGGATTTTTGTACATTTGTACTTCATTTGTTTTAAGATGTATATTTTCACTAAAGCTTAATTGTACAAAAAGCAGTGAGTGCCATTTGAGTGAGTGTGTTTCTGTATGTATTTGATTTATCTTGATTTTATTTGGTTTTCTCCTCCCCTTTTCCCCCTCCCAGTGGAATGAACTGAAATTCTAAAAGGATTTGAAAAGTACAGACATATCATCTATGGATTCAATGTAACTTGACTTTATATGCTCCTGGTAAAACCCTTCTTGTTCACCAGGATCTGTATTAGCAGTTTTCTGATCAGTAAAATTGCTGTGTCTATAAATTTGAATATTTCTGGTATTATCCAGCTGCCTGGCAGTGCTGTTACCTAGTGTATCTCAAGCAATTGCTAAGGAAAAATAGGAATTCAGTGCACTGAATTGCTCTTTACTCTCTGTCTGTGTAGAACATCTTTCTCTATTACTGTACATAGTGATTTCTCAATTATTATTTAGCTTAATAACACATTGTATGAGGCCATTCCTCTCCTCCCTACCCTTCCCAGACATCCTCTCCCTGCAGTTCCTTGGCATGGACAATGCCAGCAGACCTATGCCAACGTTTGGTAACTCTATTTTGAGTACCTTGTTGTCATCACTAAAAGGATTTATTTTTACTCTCTTATTTTCTTCCTGTAAATGAAAATGTTTACAAGGATGTTCTGGTTTTATAATGGGTTAAAAACCACCACAGGGGTTCTTCTTATTTCCAACCTCCTCTCTGCTTCTTTGTGTGCTGTGGGGTTGACAGCAATCACTGCCATTGAGGAAAGGACAAGGTAGTGTTAACTATCTAATTATGTAAATAAATCTTTCCTTAGAGCCTTTAATAGCTTAAACATTAACACCTCCCTGTAATGATTACTTATGTGGAGCTGGTGTGGAAGTTTCAGTTGTAATTACCTGATGTTCATTAGTAAAACTGAAAGCTTGTCAAACTTCCATTCTTCTAGACTCCAAGAATTCCAGACTTCCTTTGATTTTCCAGCAAAACTCCTAATCTGTGTATGAGAATTAATTTAAGGAACACAATGCATTAAAATTGTATTTTTATTTTTTTTTTTCTGTTCAAAATATGACTTTGGGATGGAATGCTCTTGGAGTTGGGAACATGGCTTCTGGTATTTGGTCCTGTGTGCTGAAGATTTGTCTCCACTGAGCTTGCATTTTGTCTCCTTTCACATCTCTAGGCTGCCAACCAGACCACACACACATCACACACAGTACAACTGAATATTCCTCTACCTCACATAGTTTCTGCTCCTCATCCACAGACCCACTGCAAGAAACTGAAGCTGCTTCTGAGAAACTCACAGTTGATACTCAAATCTGTTGTCCAGTTTAAACTCTTTTTTTTCCCACAGTATTTTGTCTCTAGTGACAAATGTTTAATGGGTTAGAATTGGGGGGGAAAAAAAAACAAGTTGCAAAACTTTTCTGTGTTGTGGAATCCCACTGGGGATTTTCCATCTGAAGTTGTTCCTCTTGGCTACTGTGCCCCAGGAATGAATTTATCATGGACTTCAGGTTTTCTTGCCATATTGGAGGGATCTTAACTTAAAAAAAACAACAATCAACTCTATTTTGGAGTGCTGAGATTTAACACTTCTCTCAAGACAGAAGGGTAGGTGAAGAGAAAAGGGAGGTTGTTCCTAAGAAGTGGCTATTTATTTATACTTCTCTGGACAAGAAGCTCCAACCATGCAAAAAAAGAGTGGAGAATTTGCTCATATGGAGCTTTATTTAGTTGGATTTCACAAGTTTGGGGTTTTTTTCTCATGTTCTGAATAATGCTCTCAAAGAGTTTTGCAGGATTACGACCCAAATTCTGTTGGGTTTGGGTTCGTGGTGGGGGTTTTGTTGTTGATTGGTTGTTTTTTTTCCCCCAGTGGGCTCAAGATGGCATTTTTCTCCTAGGAATGTGTCCCTTTTGGCAAGAAATAGAACCAGATAATAATGACTAGATATTATCTGCTGGGAATACCTCATGAAACAGGGAAGGAGCAGCTGCAGAGCTCACACGGTACATGGAGATGAAGGTTGTGCTGTTCAAGTGGATTAATTTTATTTCCATGTCTTTACTGAAATATTAGTAGCTTAGAAATACATTTTGGAAGTGGGGGGGAAAAGGTGAGGAGGGGGAAGAACACCTGAAAGCAAAACACTGTGGTGGAATGACTTTCATAGGAGCTTCCCTCCTGTGTTCATTCAATCCAGGGACAGGAGGAGGAGGAAGGCAGCAGGTTGAGGATGTGGCCTCGGAATTCCATGGGAATGGTTGGTTGGGTTCTGGGTTTTATTTTGTATCTTGAAAAAGCAGCCAAGCCAAACCCTGCTCACTCAGCTGGACTTCCCTACACCTCCATGATTCTAGATCCACAGGTCAGCAGGGGCAGGGAGAGAACCCACAGCCTGCCTGCTTTGTTCTACTGGAAAGACCTCTGGAATCCCATGGAGTGACCTCCTTCCCTGGGGCTTGTGTGTCCTCATGCCTGCTTGTGCATCCCTCATGGGGCTGCACATGGAGCTCCAAACACTGTGAAACATCTGCCACTGTCTCACTGCCTTCTCTGATGCTTGAACAGACCCTTCATACCTCAGGGTTGCTCTCTTCTGATCAAAAATTCTTAAAAACAACAGATCTGAAAGGTTTTGATTGAATACCCTGCCTGGCTCATTTTGGTGATGATGGTATCTCTTGAATGTACAATTCCTTTTTAGTTCATACTTACTCTGATGGTGTCATTTGCACATGAGATGCAGGTAACTTTTCTGATGTCCCAGAACACCAGAATTCTTTCCAAGTCTGGTGAAGCTGATGTGTTGGTAACTCCACACCACTGAACTGTTCCTGTGTGAGCTGATTCCTGATGTTCTAGCCTTGTTACTTCTGAAATAAAACAAAAACACTGCCACGTCTCTCAACCACATCTCTTACTGTCTAATGTCATTTATTTGCCTTGGGAGCCAGGACAGAGAAAAGCAAAATAAATGTGGATTACATGCAGTAAATCCTTGGGATGGTTGGATGTGGCACCTGGCACCTTTTCCCATATAAATAAACAATTCATCATCCCTGTGTTCCAGACAAAACCTTGTGCAAGCCTTGTCATAGAATAAGGAGGAGAAATACTCTTTTTTGGTGTTAATATGCAACAAAATGTGAATTTTTAATAATGAAAGGAGGGGGTTTTATTGTTGAATTACTTTCCTGGAGCTGGATTTGCTTTCAGTGGAGTATTTAAAGGGTTTTATTAACCTGGCAGAGCCCTGTTGGGCAAGAATGGGATCAAGGAGGTGCTTCTGTGCTTACATCCCAACAGCAGGAGCTTCCTTTTCTCCATCCCAGTAACTTACCTCTGAAGTCATGACCAGGAATTTCTTGGAAGAGCTGTTCTCCATCTCCAGGGCTGGAAACGAGGTGTTTGAGCCGCAAAGGGAATTGTCTGTTCTTAGCAGTTCATTTCAATGGCCCGTTAATGGGGAAAATTCACATTGGCGTCCGGTTCAACCGGTGCTTAGTCATGGAATGCACGCTGTCGGTGCCGGGTGCTCTCCCGGGGCGGGCCAGCAGGGGGCGCTGCGGCCCCGCGGTTGACGGCGCCGCGCGCTGCCGCCTCCCGACGGAGCGGGCTGTGCGGGGGCTGCGCGGGGAGCCAGAGCTCCGCCGTCGGCGGTGGGGAGGAAGGCAGGGCTCTCACAGCCCTTAGAGGGGGAGAAACCTGCTCTGGAGGCAGTGCCAACGCCCCTGGGAAAGGGTCTGATCCCTGCAGCCCCGCCATAGCTGCTGCAGGTCGCCTTCATCACCTCTACACAGGAGCCGGCTGCTTGCTTGCACACACACGCACTTATCCCTCCACACCACCTCTTTCCTTTCAGAGATGTGTGCCACGTGTCTGCCTTGCCGGAGAAGGTGGGTGAGGGCACCCCCGTCTCTGCCTCAGAAAGCGTCTCATCCGAAACGTACCCGGAGGAGTCACCCCAGAAAGCGCAGGGTGGACGGTGCCCAAGAACAGGCACTCCTGGGGCCAGAGCCCTACCAGCCCTAGGGCTACACTGCCCTCAGGGCACGGAGGAACACAGGGGCCGGGGAGGGCCTCGAGGGGAGAGAGGGCTCCCGGGGGTCAGGGTGGGACCCGGTCTCCAACCCCGGCCCTGCC